>JAHWFP010002676.1:0-30478 GCA_023313725.1 Lithobius niger
TCCAGTGAGGACAAAATTACGAAACTACTGGACATGATGAGTTCGTTCATGGCGACAAGCGCGGCAGGCGTCAAGTCGCCACATGTCGCCAAGTTGTCGCCGGCCATGTCCACGTTGTTGCCGCCGTGTGAGGACGTGAAGGAGTCACCGAAAGTGTGTCGCCGCCCAGTCGCCGCTCAGTCGTCACCCAGC
This sequence comes from Lithobius niger, assembly GCA_023313725.1. NCBI lineage: Eukaryota > Metazoa > Arthropoda > Chilopoda > Lithobiomorpha > Lithobiidae > Lithobius > Lithobius niger. Next base: position 193 of record JAHWFP010002676.1, read on the forward strand.
GGCCGAGTGTCGCCGCTCCGTCGCCGCGTGTCGCCGGTCAGTAGCCATGTGTCGCCGATTGAAGGACAGTCGTCGTCGGCGCGATTTTCGGCAGCAGCACATCCAAAGAGTGCAGTACTTTCAACAACAAGTGAGGGGGTCCCTGCCCCATCTAGTTCAGGAGGGGACGGTGGCTCAAGGAAGCGGAAAGGGGAAGCCGAGTTAGGAGACGACGGGGGAGCGACTAAAAGGAGGAAAACTTGGGAGGACGACAGCCCATATGATAGTGATGAAGAATCAGAAGGGGGCAACAAAGATGACCCGTTCAATGAGGGACCGGGGTATATTCCTTGGGCGGACTTCACGGAGGTTGCACTCAAGCATTTGAGACATACTCGTTTCATCAAGGAGGGGCCGACGCCAGTGGAGGACCCTGAGGACCCCCCCATGGATACGTTAGCGAATGAGGGTATTCGCAAACAGCAACCCTCCCATCTGCCTCAATCAGCAGTGATGTTCAGGCAACTGCTCAACGCGGAGTCGTTAACAAGGAAGAACGAACTGCCGGTCTCATCTTCTAAACCCCTGCCACCGCATGACCCGAAAAAATCGCGTATGTTCTTCAAGTCTGTGGGAAGAGGTGCCCCGAATAAAAAGAGGTTTCGGACATTCAAGGAAGCCGAATATGTGACGGAACAGTGTAGCGTCGAGCTGGACTCTATCCTGAAGAACCCGTCGTTCATTAAGACTCCCACCCAACAGTTCGAAGAAGACGATATTATGTTGAGGGCCAGCATGAGGGCAAGCTCACAGGCAGAGTTGATCTACTCATCATCGACGGCAGCTTTGAAGGCAATGGCACTGGCCAACCCAGAACTCAGGGAGAATAAGACGATTAGGGAGTGCATGCACCTTCTCAAACGGGCGTCATCCTTCCACAAGGACAGCTTCAATTGGCAATGCCGCCTACTTTTGAACAATGTCTTTCGCCGACGGGACGCCCTTCTCGATTCTGCGACAGGCATCCCGGCGGACGTAGCGGGCAAGTTGCGACTTTTGCCAGTGCATGGTTCGGGAGATTTGTTTAATGGACAACTACTCGAGTTAGCTCCCGAGCTCAGAGAGAAGGTGCGACCCGCCCAGACTGCCACAAGCATGAGCCGTGGGAGCTCAAAGGGCAAAACGCCTTATGCCAGGATTCACCAACCGGCATCCGGACACTGGAACGAACCGTACGGGGGAAAAGGGAGCGGCAAGAAGTCCACAGACAAACCGCGAGATCGGTCGCCCTTTCGTGACAACCACCCCTCTTCGTCACGCGGAAAGGGACCAGGGAATTACCAGCGTGGCCGAGGATCCTTCCGCGGGAGGGGCAGAAGACCACCGCGACAGTGACTGGCCATGGACAGGGCGCCCCCCCATTCACCGTCAGGTGGGGGGAAGGCTGACCCGACACCTAGACAACTGGAAGAAGATTGCGGCGGACCCCTTTGTCATCCAGACCCTGGAAGAGGGATACTCACCGCCGTTCATTACCAGGCCAGCGACTACCGACTGCCCGCCAGACTGGCTGGTAGAGTGTTCCGGAACCCCAGAACTTATACAAGAAGTCGACGCACTGGTGAGGAAAGGGGCGATGGAGGAAGCACCTCACGATCCAGGATTCTGGAGTCCAGCGAGGGTGATCCCAAAGAAGGGAGGAGGATCAAGAGTTATTTTCAACCTGCGGAGTCTCAACCGGCACCTTGTGAAGGAACATTTCCAAATGGAATCGATAGACTCCATTCGGGACTCACTCCAACACGAAGAGTTGACCATTTCCATCGACCTAGAGGATGCATATCTGCACATTCCCCTCCATCCTTCAGTTCGACACATGTTCCGCCTCGTAGCAGGTCAGAAATCGTTCCAGTTCACCTCTATTCCATTCGAGCTAGCAACGGCTCCGTACGTGTTTACCCGGATGTTGAAACCAGTCTTAGCTTATTTACATCTGCATCACATCAAAGCTCATGCGTACTTGGACGATTGGCTGGTACGACACAAAGACAGGGGTCTTCTGACAAGACAGTGGGAAATGTGCAGCTCCCTGTTCTTACATTTGGGACTTGGAATAAACCTCAAGAAGTCGAGACCTGCTCCGAGCTCCAACTTTGTGTTTCTGGGTGCGGAGTTCGATACTGTAACGATGTTGATACGGCCCGCACAAGAGAGGATTCTGAAGACAAAGACGTCGGTGACCGCTTTCAACAAGAGGACCACAGCGACAGCGAAGGAGTTGGCGTCACTCATTGGACTGTTGGACTCCAACGCCAGACTGGTCCCGCTAGGCCACTGGCGGGTAAAACCGATTCATTGGTTTCGGAAGACGGCGTGGCAACCGAGGCACAACTGGAAGGATGTCATCCGGCTCCAAGACCTCCCGAGAAAGAGCTTAGAGTGGTGGACGGTGAAGGACAACCTGGAAAGAGGAGTACCTATCCACGAACCGGTGCCGGAATTACTCCTGTTTTCGGATGCCTCCATGACAGGTTGGGGCGCTCACCTTGCCGAGGAGACTGTGGCCGGCGTTTGGGACGAGGAGGAGAAGAACCTTCATATCAACGTCCTCGAACTAAGAGCGGTCTGGAAGGCACTACTAGCATGGAGCAAGAGGCTGGAACATCAGGCTGTGGGCATAATGTGCGACAATGCCACGGCAGTAGCTTACGTGAGGAAAGGGGGAGGCACCCACTCGAAGTCCCTCATGGAGGAAGCCTCCATCCTGTTCAAGATCTGCCTACAGTACGGGATCACGCCGATTCCTCGCCACATTGCGGGCAGTCTCAATGTGTGGGCGGACGAGTTGTCCAGAGGAACACTGGTGCCAACTACGGAATGGAGGTTAGACCCACAAGTCTGCGAGGCTTTGTTTCTTCGGTGGGGAACCCCGTCGATAGACTTGTTCGCAACCCAGCACAACACTCAACTCAAGTGCTTCGTATCCCCGTTTCCGGATGTGTTAGCTTGGGCGACAGACGCGTTGTCAATCAGCTGGGAGGGGCTGAACGCATACCTTTTTCCACCGTTCAAGCTCCTTCAGAAAGTGATCAACAAGATAAAAGCGTCAAAGGGCAAGTTCATCTTAGTGGCCCCATGGTGGCCAGCGGCTCCATGGTTCCCCGAGTTGATGGAGATGAGGAAAGAGGATCCAATCCCTCTGCCAATCACAGCGAATTTTTTGTCCCAGCATCAGGGGAGAACTCTGCACCAAAACCCTTCCATGCTGAATCTTCAAGGGTGGAAACTCTGAAGAAAAATTTGGTGAGGGGGGGGTTTAAGGAAGGAGTGGCTTCCAGGATCACAAAGTGTTTGAGAGAGTCCTCACAACGCAACTACAACGCTAAATGGAAGAAGTGGTTTGAGTGGTGTGGGACAACAGACTGCGACCCGTGCAACCCGGACCTGCCTCTGCTGTCAGCTTTCTTCGAAGAGCTTTTCGATAAGGGTCTGTCCCCGAGCGCCATCAAGGGCTACAGGTCGGCCATCAACTCGGTGCTGACGTGCGTAGGGGACCCCAAGACCGTTGCCAGCGTAGTGATTTCCAAACAGATGACGGCCTTTGAGAATGGAAGACCAAGACAAACGAAGTTGTTCCCTAAGTGGAATCTGCCCTTAGTGCTGCAAAGCCTAATGGGCGCCCCGTACGAGCCAGCTAGAACTGCATCATTTCTATGTCTGTCTCAGAAGACGGTATTCCTGGTCGCGTTAGCCTCGGCGGCACGCCAAAGCGAGATGGCCGCCTTCACCAGGGACGACGGGCACATTCGTTTTGCCAAGGATTGGTCGGAAGTGAGCTTGACTTTCCCGGCCCATTTTAGAGCTAAGAATTGCAACCCGGGAACTAAACCGAGACCAGTGCGGATTAAAGCTCTAAACCGGAGTGGGCAACCAGGAAACCAGGAGAGGTTACAGTGCCCGATTAGAGCCTTGAGGTTCTACCTGACCAAGACCGAGAAGAATGGAGGAGGACCTAAGGGGAGCCAGGGGCATAGTGAGGCTACTCCACTATTCCTGGATGTGGACACCAACAGTGGCGAGGTCCTGGATAAGGGAGTGTCCCCTTTCAAGCTAGGGAAGTGGATCTGCGCCGTGATCAAAAGGGCGTATGAGAACGGCCAGGACCATGAGGATCTCCCAGCGGAAATCAGAGCGCACGAGCTCCGGGCATTAGCCGCTTCGTGGGCCTACGGCTGCGGCACGCCATTGGACGAGGTGGTGGCGGCGTGCTCATGGAACAGCCGGAACACTTTCATCAAACATTATCTGCGGGACACGTGTGGATCGAAGGGAGAGAATGTGGTGAGGGGTCATGTGGTGGCAGGATAGGTGCTCTGAGGAAGACCTCACCGGAAGAGGTGAGGAAGTAAACCACCGGACGGGGTCACCCTAAGTGTAGACTGGGGACACCCGGCCGGAGGGACACACCAGTGAAAAGCCTATTATTTATACTGGAGATGATGCTAAACTCGACTGAGGGGGTCACCTGAGTACAGACCGGGGACACCCAGGCAGAGGAGCACACCAGTGAGAGGATGGAATAGAAGACGAGACCCATCTGTCAAAAGGGGTAAGTCGCTTGTTCCATTTTAAAATTAGTAGTAGGCTTACTCTCCAGGGTTCAGTGGGGTAACTCCCACCGCCTGAATGACAAATTCAACATAATTACTGATCGTAAGTATTTGCAGGTATTAAGAAACGATAATTTTAACCGGGTAAAATTATCGTTTTTACTAACCTAAATACTTACTTCAGTAAGAACCCGCCCGCCTCCCCGCATTCACTGAAAGGAGAGTTCAAAATGTGATAAGGGGAACAAACAAGATGGCGGCCTCCTAGTTAGGAGTAGCAGCGCCCCTGGCGGGAGAGGAGAGAAAGTTTGGATACAAGCTAAAAAAGGGAGTTTTTTAGTTGATAAATGAGCAGTGATAGCGTAAAATGATGATTTTAAGCATAATTACTGAAGTAAGTATTTAGGTTAGTAAAAACTAATTTTACCTTTTAAAATTATCGTTTTTCCCAGCATGCTAAGCGCAGGGTTGAACCGGTAATTGCTATTCGTTGTAGTTTCCTCTCAATTTTCTAATAAATCTTAACAATTCGGAAACAAAATTGTAATAAGTAAGGCAGTGCCGATACCAACACTGAAACGGATTGGTTGCCAATATTTGCAGTCTCTGTATCCGCAGTTTTCACAGAAATGTCGATAACTTTGAAACTGTCTGAGATAACAACCTGCGGTTTTGCCGCATTTTCCTCAGGAAATTGTTGACTGTCTGCCTAGTGACCTTTTAACTGTTGGTTGTAAATTTCAATAATTATTGGACTTCGAAGAAAACTACTTCATGCATTACGATTGATAGTTTTAGAAGAATTAGTGATAAAATTTGGATATCCGTAAGACTGTACCGATGCAGATACATCAGTAAATTGTAGCGGTGTAGTAATTAATGAAGGCAATTCCAATTGTCTAATTAACTTAGTCAGATGACAATAATTCAGGTGTGACACAAATTGACATAAATATTGGAAACCTGGAGTTTGCATCTAACCTAAACTGCCACCTAATATATTTGGAATTCTCCGATTAGTATCTATCTTAACTTCCTTCGAACTGATATTGGAATAGCAAGCCCTGCAATGCTAAGTTAATCGTGACCCAAGCAACAAGCCTTACGAACTCCCCCACCAAGTTCCCGCTGGCATTTCCACCCGTACTTAAGGAGAGGTGTTGCATGTGAGTGTGAAATACTGTGCAATCGAAGCTATCCAAATTCGGGGAAAACTTCCCCACTTAATCTTCCACGAAAAAGCCCCTTCGTAAGCTTCTAAGAACATGCTACTCGAGCAATACAATTAACATGGGTATCGGTTTCACTGTATCGGTGTGGGTAAAACGATATCGTGCAGTATCGGATTGGTATCTGTATCGGACCGGTGGAAATGGTTTCGGTGCAGCCATAGTAGCAAGTAACAAAAATAGAAATCCTGGGACCAGTGACTTTTTAGACTTTCAATTAAAGACCTAGACGCATTAAATAATTGTATTTCTAATTGTAGGGTGAAAATGTACACTACCTGTAAACTTTAGCATTTAGTTCCTCAAATGCTGGCTTGCCCTAGAGGTTTTTTAGTGGTTTGTAGCCGCCTAGCTCGTTAACCCAAGTGCGCATGCATGGACGCACCCTTCCGATAAAACCGCCGAGATGCGAAAGGTCATTATTTTTCCGCTAGCGAGCCACTGTGTGGAACGCTTTCATTTTCCCGCAACTTTTCTTAGCTTATTTTGAAGAACCTTTCACCCATTATCTGAACCTTTCGTTGGCTGAAAACCCTGTGCGTCTTTCGTCGACCAAAGATCACCACAGCTTCCATGGCAAGACTCAAGGTCACCCCAAAAGATGTCTCCCTCTAGCCCATCTGCCGCTTATTGATGAAGTCATCGGCCTTTCAGCCCCTGCTATGACCGGCCTGGATCTCCCTTTCGTTCTATCACTGAAAGCTGAAAACAAAGTCAACAAAAACACATCAGATCCTCACGCGACCTCATCTCGTCGTCATGGTCCGCAAGTTCTACCTTTTGTTCCACCTCGAACAACTGAAAGTATGTCAAAGAAAGATGTCAACAAGACCCTCACCCGGCCTCATCTTGTCATTTTGGCCTGAAAGGATTTCCCTTTCATACCTTCACAAATGGCAGGAAACTAATCAACGAAAACCAAGCAAAACCCTCATGCTTGCAAGTCAATGGAAAGACGCAAGACCCTCATGCAGCCTCTCCTCTGAACGTGGCCGCCTTGGATCTCCCTTTCGTTCCGTCAGAACTTACTGAAAGCAAGTCACCGAAAACAAGACCATCTTGCGGACCCGGCCTTTCACCACACCTCCCTACTGTGGTCATCCTTTCATTCCTCCACGAAAGGAATCAACGGAATCTACGGAAATCAACATGAACAAGCAAGACTAATGCAGCTTTTTCTGCCATCACAGCCACCTTGGATCTCCTTTCCGTCCCATCACGAAAAGCTGAGAGCAGGTCAACGTAAACAAGCAAACGTTCAAGCGGCCTCGGTCTTTCATCATGGCTGCCTTGAATGTCATAAACGGCTGAAAGCAAGTCAACAAAAACAAAGACCTTCATGCGTCCTTTACCTTTCATCATGGCTGCCTTGGATCTCCCTTTCGTTCTACTACAACAGGCTTAGGGCACGGTCAACGTAAAACATGCAGGACCTTTATGTGGCCTCGACCTATCACCATAGTCACTTTAGATATCCGTCATGAAAGTTTAAATGAAGTCAACAATAACATGCAAGATCTTCATGCGTCCTCCACCTATCGTCAGGACCGCATTCAATCTCTCTTTCGTTCCGTCACGAAAGGTTAAAGGAAGTCGACAAAGACATGCAAAGCCCTCATCCGGCCTTTTCCCGTCATCATGGCCGCCTCGAATCTGCCTTTCGTTCAACCACAAATGGTTCACGTAACAGTCAACGAAAACAAGCAAGACCTTTCCTGCGACCTCCACCCGTCAAGCAGACCATCTTGGATCTCCCTTTCGTACCATCACGAAAGGTTCAGAAACAAAGTTAAGAAAACCAGCGAGACCCTCTTGCGTCCTCCACCCGTCACCAGGGTAGCCTTTGGATCTCCCTTTCCTTCTACCACGAAAAGCTGACAACAAAAGTAAACAAAGACGAGTAAAACCCTCGTACGGCCTCGACCCATCAACGAGGGCGTCTTGGATCTCCCTTTCGTTCCATCACGGAAGGCTTTTAAAGGACATCAACCAAGAAAGCAGGTTCCACCCTCATCACCGAATCAAAAAAAAAAAGACTTCTGCATGGCTCTGCAAATCTCAGGAAAGCTGCTGTTCCGTCAAACATTTTAAAAGACGACAGACTGCTTTGCCTGATGTGCCGCATCACAAAACCGACGTCCTTAACTCCACTGCTAACGCACAGACATGTAGCTTCTGTCAGAACCAAATCACCTCGAAGTCACCTTTGTTCCTGAAAAATAAAGTTTTCCAGAGGCCTTTCCGCTGCATTCACCGTTTTCATCTCAAATGGGGGTCCCCATCGCCGTTCCTGCGAGACACATACCTTCCGTTGTGTGTCGGCCACCCACCTTTAATGGCCTCGGATCACCTTGCTTTGTCCGTCTTTCTGTAGGTTTCAGTCGGCACGATCGTCCATTCTTCTACCATTTTCAGCTTTAAACCCTTCGTTGAACCGCATGGTTCGTAAGTTCCACTCGCTTTGCTACACTACCTTCTTTTTCTATTTTTTTAAATAAAAAAAAAAGTGAGAAAATTTGCAGTTGCCATCCAGGTGTAGTTATGATGCCATCCGTGCAGAGAGTGAGCAGTTGACTCAGTGTAATTGAAAAATTAAAAAAAAAAGTGCACGTGTTTTGGTCAGGAATATTTGAAGAAATAAGTCGGGGATGATAGTCAGGGTCGTTAAGTTTCAGATACGAGTGTGAATTCTGCAATAACAACCGGTTCCTGAGACCTTGCTGTGAATCCTTCCTTCTGTGCACTGACTCCAATTTGATGCTTCCAGAATAACTGCCGGCAACTCCTAGGACCCTCTTGTGGCCCCACCTCCCATCTGGCTGGCTCAGATTGTCCTTTTACCCCCCCCCCCTTTTTTTTTGCTCCCTCAAGGACTGCTGAAACAATGACAAGCAGTCTCCCTTTCGCCACATCACGAACAGCTGAAAGCAAACCAACAAACACTAAAAAGAGCAACATGTGGCCGCCTTGAAAAATGCTTTCGTTCATCCCACGAAAGGCTACATGGAAACTCAACAAAACAAAATTCTTCTTGTCATCACAGTCGCCCAAGATCTACCTTTTGTTTCACCACGAGTGGCTGTCAATGACAAGCAAAATCTTCATACGGCGTTTCTCCCGGGCCACCTGAATTCTCCTCGTTTTCATCCTGTCACAAAGAACCACAGGAAACCGACTACTGGCACCATGGCATGCAGCATTGACCTGTTGTCTCGGGTGCCTTGGATCCTCCTCCACCTCTTTCTTTCTCTCTCTCTCTCTCTCTCTCTCTCTCTCTCTCCCACACACACCCTCCAGGACAAAAAAAAACGACCCTCATGTGATCTCTACCTATTTCACTTCAATGCCGCCCGGAATCACTTTTTCGTCCAATCACGGAAGTCTTCAAAACAAGCAACTCACAACGTCTCTCATCGGCCTCATCCTTTCTTGGCAACAGCCCAGAATGCTGCGATGGCATGGGGGACCATCCGCCAAGCGCAAGCAAGCCCATCAGGCTGCCTCGATCTGGACTCCGGCAATCTAACTTCTTCTCAAATGAACCAAGCGTCATAGTCATCCTGCATTCAAGCCACGTTGAGCCTCCCTATCGCTCCATTACAAACTGTTTGGAATCCTACGTCTGCCGCCACCACCAAAGCCGCCTTGGAATACCATCCCTTTCGTTCCATACTCTAAAGGTTATCTAAACACCGTCAACACAGGATGCAAAATTCTCCCAACACTAGGCGCTTGCATTAACCTGAATTTATCACAGAACGCTCCCAGCAAACCCACGTCAAGGCAGCACCTGACACCCTTTCCCTCAAAGGCGGAAAGCACGGACCATCTACGACCTTCACAGTTAAACCGAACAAAAACAAATTCTCAGCAACCAAGAGCCACCTTTCTTCTGCCTGCAACTGCAGATAGGCCACACGTTTCACTCTCATTCATAAAAGGCCCACGGCTTCATCACAGTCTCGCCACTTCAACACCTGCAATCGATGTCAATAAAGCCCAGCCACCTTTCACAACTCTGCTTGAAAACCGGCCGTTTCCCATCCTCTGGGAATTTCATCACCTCTTCATCCCTCTGGATGTTCCCTCAAAAAGTGCCAAACACATTTGCTGTGTTTGGCACACCAACACCAAAAAAAAAAAGTAAATAAATAAAAAAAATAAAAAGGAGGAAAAAACACCAGCCAATTTTCACCAAGCCACTCGTCCAAGATCAAGACTGCCGTTGCCTTAACAACAACAAAAAATTTAAAAAGCCCATACTTTTGCATCATCAATATCCACAGCCATGGCACAACCTCGCTGAATTCAGTGGTCAGCCCGTCAAATCTTATTACCCTCGGTCAACTATCAAAGACTCATGATCAAACCCTTCGTTGCCCTTTCACTATGACCATTCAAGAATCTCACCCTACCGCCGCCGTGACCCGTTGGCTTACCATCCTGTCCCACGACTTCCACAAAGGGATCCACAAATATTGATATCTGTCTTCATAACAGCAGGCAGCACTTACCTTCTTGACGTCCTTCACACATCCACTCTGGACGCCACAATTCGACGGACCTTACCTAATTGGAACCTCACAATCGTCCTGGACACCATCAGGAAAGAACCTTATGAACCCATCCAAAACCTCAACATTGATCTTCTCACTCACAACTGCATTCCTAATAACTTCAGACAAGGCTACAGGGCAATGCAGTACAAGCCTGATCCATCGCCCCGATCTTCTGCTTCATCTTCCCCAATTTCATAAAAGCTCTTTTAATACCAAGAACAACCTTTCGAGCAGAAACTTGTAGACCAATTATCATTCCAATGCTTTTATACAATAATTGGTAAAGAACTGGAACGCCTCCTCTACCCAGTACGAGCAATGAATTCCGCAGAGGAAGAAATCAACCACTCCTTCCCTTCAAAAGGAATTTTGAGAAAACCTCCGCAAAAAGGATTACAACTTTGATCAGGACTGTCATTGTAAGCGCCTACGAAGCCTTAAACATCATTTGCGCCAGCAACAACATCAGGGTAATAGCACATGAGCTGAGGGGCATATCAACATCATGGGCTTTCCGCAGTAACATCCCAGCTCCTGAGACCCTCACAGCAGCACCATGGAGAAGTACATCAGTCATCATGTCGCACCACTTCAGGGAAATGACCATGCAAGCCAATGGATAACACCATCTGGGACCCATCATCACAACCAGATCTGTTGTGAAACTCTTTAAGCACTAAGAAAATGAAGCAACACGCAAAAACGGCTCCTTTTCTGAGCCACCACATCTGACGAATGAGTCCGAAATCCAGTTTTTTCTTCAGTTCTTCTGAATAAAGTGAAAGTTCTGTAATTTTTTGGGGAGCCAGCTCGTAACCCTAGGGTGCCCATCAAGGTGGTGCCTACTGCCAGGTTTGACAAGGTCCACTGTAAATGATAAAATTTACTGGTAATGCATATTTTCCTTCGGCAAATAGAAAGTCAAAAATGCTGGGTGCCACTGGCTAATTTTTGTTTCTATTGCCTAAGAAAATAAACATCACCTTCACTCACCCTATCGCCCTTCTTGAGTCACCACCATGACATGTTGAGATGAAAAAACGATGACAACCTTTCGTGATTTTACAGGAGGGGTGTGTCCATGCATGCACACTTAGGTTGACGATTAACGAACTGGGCGGCTACAAACCACTAAAAAATCTCTAGGGAAAACCATCATTCGAGGAACTAAATGCTAAAATTTGCTGGTAATGTATATTTTCGTATGCAATAGAAACAAAAAATTAGCCGGTGGCACCCGGCATTTATGACTTTTCTTCTTTCATGGTATTTAAGTAAATATAATTGGTTTCAAAATATTGTTCTTTTAGGTGATGCAGTGTGTTGTAAATATAGCTTGGACAACCACTGGTATCGAGGCCTCATCGTTGGAGAAAAAGAAAACAAATTTTATGTGTTGTTCGTTGATTATGGAAATCAAGAGCTCGTTCCAAAAGACGAGTAAGTTTTGAACATTTCTGAAATGTTGCAAAATTTTCTGTTGCTAAGTTCATACAGCTTTGTGACTTCATTATTTTTAATTTCTGTTTAGGTTAAGACAGTTGCCTGCTGATTTCCGTGTATTTCCCGTGATGGCCCATCACTGCTACCTGCATCAAGTGGTCGCTGATAATGGCCAGTGGACCTGTGATCTTAACTGCGAGATCAACCAAGCCTTGCATGACAGCGATGTGGAATATTTTGCTGTTATAAAAGTAAATAATTTCCATACTGTTAAACGTACTGAACTTTAAACAAAACTGTGGCGCAAATGTAGGGTAGTGCGAGTAGTATCATTTTAATGCAACTTTAACTGATTCGAGTTTATAGCAGAAGTGTCGACTTCAAACATAAGTTTGTTTGCATGCGTAATTGGTTGTGTGGGTCCACGTCTAAAAATGGTATGCCAGTTTCATTAATAACAAATTCCAGCCAAACCACACCTCTAAAACAAATGAACAAAGCTTCGACTTCCTAGCAGCCATTATGGTCACCTTGTGCTAATCATTTTCATTACTACATTCTAAGTACCGTCTATTTGAACGTGGCTTCTATGCCACTACACAAGCTTTGCCTTAATATAATAATAATAATAATAATAATAATAATAATAATAAGTTTAACCACACAACAGTGGTTAGGAAAATGGAAGGGCAAATACAACCACTGACACCAGTCCTATTCTAACTTCCATATATAATGGGAAACTATTGCTGTCATCGCAACACTAATAAGTTCTGCGTAAAAATTTGGCGAATGATTGCATCATTCAAGGACATAACTGAAATGCTATATTAGGTCCTGGCTGTTAATCTACCCCACTGGAAAGCTCTTGTCTAGACTAAATTTGGTTTGTTGGAATACCACATTTCATTAAAATCGGTAAAATTGTCACAATTTAGAGTACAATAGAATTTGTTGAATTTGGATGCTAGCGCACAAGCCAATTTCTAGAACAAATGACATGAGGCACACCTCTCCCTATCTCGCTCTTTCTTTCTCTCTCTGCTTCTGTCTCCGTCTCTCTCTCTCTTCCTCTCTGTGTCTGTCTTTTTCTTTCTTTTTGTGTCTCTTATGTGTCCCTCTGTGTCTGTCTTTTTCTTTGTGTCTCTTACGTGTGTCTCTCTCACTGTCTCTCTCTGTCTCTCTCTCTCTCTCTCTCTCTCTGTCTCTCTCTGTCTCTCTCTGTCTCTGTCTCTCTGTCTCTCTCTCTCTCTCTCTCTATCTCTCTCTCTGTCTCTCTCTCTCTCTCTGTCTGTCTCTGTCTCTTTTTCTTACTACCTGCAAATACTTACTTCAGTATTTATGCTTAAAATCACTATTTTATGGTATCGCTGCTCATTTATCAACTAAAAAACTCCCTTTTTTAGCTTGTATCCCAACTTTCTCTCCACTCCCGCCAGGGGCGCTGCTACTCCCAACTAGGAGGCCGACATCTTGTTTGTTCCCTTCATCACATTTTGAGCACGTCGTTACGGAAGGACGTGTTGGGCATCGCTGCCTTTGTTTTCGAGTTTGGAAGCAGTTTATCAACTTATTTTGGCAGAGAAATGGCCACAGTCGAGGATTCTAAAGAATTACTGCGTGAGAGACTCAAATCGAAGAAGTTTGATGCTTGTACTTGCAAGAAACAGTCTAGGGATTTTCACCCTCTTTGTCGTGAATGCAGGCCCTGTAATTTTGTCACCAAAGTTTGTGAGCTGTGCGATTTGCATCATCGGTCGACTGTGAAAGACATTTTGCATACGTGGATGAAGTCGGACCAGAAGGCAGATCAGAGGGCCAGGGCAGCAACGGCAGTTTCAGTTTCAGTTGACGAGAGGCTTGTGGAAAAAATTCCGGAGATGTCAACGGTTGTTACCAAACAAGAGGAAGAAAACAAGATGGCGTCGACCAACGGAAACGATTTTGCAGAAATTCAAGAAAGTGTGGTGGTGCTGGATGATGCGAAGTTGGCTGACTGTGGGACAGGACAGGTGCCATTTTCAAATGAAGAGCTGCTTGCGTCGATGCAGACCACAGCCAACGTGATTTTTGATGCGAAAGCAACTCGTCTGGAGCAACGAATTACGGACAAGGTGGATTCGGCCGTATCGGGGATTGAGAAGAAGTTCGGCGTCCTTATGGCAGATATGCTCCACATGTTTCAACCATTCTTGCCCACAGAGGAAGAAAAGTCGGGGGAGAATTCAGCTATGGCGGGAGTTGTGACGGACAACGAGTCGACGTCGGCTGTGCAGTCGCCGCGGCGACAGGAGTCGCCACGTGTCGAGCGGGAAGTTGGCAGGTCATGTTCCAAGTCTGGGGGTCGTGGTGACCTTGTGAAGAGTTCGGCGAAAGGAAAATCGTCTAGATCTTCAAGTCGCAGGTCGGGAAGTAATAATACTCAAATGGCCGCTCCCGGTGTTGGGAACAGCGGTTCGTATGAGGACTCCAGTGTAAAATCACTAACAACTGTAGGAGTAGTAAAGTCCAGTGAGGACAAAATTACGAAACTACTGGACATGATGAGTTCGTTTATGGCGTCAAGCACGACAGGCATCAAGTCGCCGCATGTCGCCGGATTGTCGCCATAACGTGAAGATTTAAAAGTGGCTCCAAAGTCGTGTCGCCATCCTGTCGTCGCCCAGTAGCCGCGTGTCGCCAGCCCGTCGCCTTCCGGTCGCCGCCCAGTCGTCACCCAGTAACCGCGTGTCGCCGGCCCGCCGCTGTGTGTCGCCATTCAGTCGTGTCACGTGACGCCACTTGAAAGACAGGTACCAAAGAATGCTGATCAGTCGTTTCTGAGTGTGGATGTTCCAGCCCCTTGTGGTACAGGAGTAGGGGAATGTGGCTTTAAGTGACGACAAGGGGTCTAAAAGGAGCAAAGCTGCAGAAGAGGACGATGACGGCGCATCTGAGAGTGGCGATGAGTCTGAAGGGGACAACACTGATGACCCGTTCAATGAAGGACCAGGATATGTCCCTTGGGCGGAATTTACGGAGGTAGCGCTCAAGCATTTGAGACACACTCGTTTTTTCAAGGAGGGGCCTCCACCAGTGGAGGATACGGAGGACCCCCCAATGGATACGTTGGCAAATGAGGGTAGTTATAAGCAGCGTCCCTCCCATTTGCCTCAATCCGCAGTGATGTTTAGGCAACTGCTTAATACAGAGTCTCTGACTAGGAAAAATGAACTACCTGTGTCATCCTCTAAGCCACTGCCGCCGCATGACCCGAAGTAAACACATATGTTCTTCAAATCTGTAGGAAAAGGTGCCCCGAATAAGAAGAGATTTCGGACCTACAAGGAGGCCGAATGTGTAACTGAACAGTGTAACATTGAGCTGGATTCTGTTCTCAAGAACCCATCGTACATTAAAACTCCCACCCAACAATTTGAAGAGGACGATGTTATGCTGAGAGCTAGCATGAGGGCGAGCTCTCAGGCGGAGCTGATTTACTCATCAACCGCAGCTTTGAAGGCGATGGCGCTAGTCAATCCTGAGCTCAGGGAAAATAGGACGATTCGGGAATGTACGCATCTTCTTAAGCGAGCGTCGTCTTTTCACAAAGATAGTCTCAATTGGCAATGCCGTCTACTTATGAACAATGTTTTTCGGCGACGGGACGCCCTTCTTGAGTCTGCGACAGGGATCCCGGCAGACGTTGTGGGCAAGTTAAGACTTTTGCCAGTTCATAGTTCAGGAGACTTGTTTAATGGACAGTTACTGGTGTTAGCTCCTGAGCTCAAAGAAAAGGTGCGACCCGTCCAAACCTCGGTTAGCTTGAACCAAGGAAGCTCTAGAAGCAAAACAGTGTATGCAAGGATCCAACATCCAGCGTCCGGACATTGGAATGAGCCATACGGAGGAAAGGGTAGCAGCAAGAAGCCCGTTGACAAGTCGAGAGACCGTTCGCCCTTTTGAGACCATCCCCTCTCTTCGTCACGCGGGAAAGGACCAGGGAGTTACCAGCGTGGCCGAGGATCTTTCCGTGGGAGGGGTAAGAGACCACCACCACGACAGTGACTGGCCATGGTCAGGGCGCCCCCTTCCCCCATTCACCGTCAGGTGGGGGGAAGGATTGCCAGACACCTTGGACATTGGAAGAGGATCGCGTCTGACCCCTTCGTTATCCAGACCCTGGAGGAGGGATATACACCGCCATTCGTCACCGGCTTGTGACTACAGACTGCCCGCCAGACTGGCTGGTAGAGCATTCCGAAATCCCAGAACTCATCGAGGAAATCAACTTACTCGTCGTGAAGGGAGCAGTAGAAGAGGCACCTCCCGGTCCAGGATTCTGGAGTCCAGCGAGAGTGATCCCAAAGAAAGGAGGAGGATCCAGAGTTATTTTCAATCTTCGGAAACTCAATCGACATCTTGTGAAGGAACATTTCCAGATGGAAACGATAGAATCGATTCGAGAATCACTCCAGCACAAAGAGTTTACCATCTCTATCGATTTAGAGGATGCGTATCTCCATGTTCCCCTCCACCCTTCGGTTCGGCACCTGTTCCGCCTCGTAGCGGGTCGGAAATCGTTTCAATGGAAGTCTCTTCCTTTCGGCTTGGCGACGGCTCCATACGTGTTTACCCGGATGCTGAAACCAGTCCTTGCGTATTTGCACTTACATCACATCAAAGCTCATGCTTACTTGGACGATTGGCTGGTTCGGAACAAAGACAGTTTTCTACTGACACAGCAGTGGGAAATGTTCAGCTCCCTGTTCTTGCATTTGGTATAAACCTCAAGAAGTCAAGGCCTGTTCCGAGCATCAGCTTTGTGTTCCTGGGTGCGGAGTTCACCGTCGCAATGTCGGTAAGACCCACGCTGGAGAGAATTGTGAAGACGAAGACGTCGGTGAATGCTTTCGTCAGGAGGACCATAGCGACGGCGAAAGAGTTGGCGTCACTCCTTGGACTCTTGGACTCCAACGCCAGGCTTGTACCCTTCGGCCACTGGCGGGTGAAACCGATTCACTGGTTTCGAAAGTCAGCGTGGCAACCAAGGAACAGTTGGAAAGACATCATTCCTCTCCAGAACCTACCGAGGAAGAGTTTGACGTGGTGGACGACGAAAGAAAACCTACAGGTCGGAGTGCCCATTCACGAGCCAGTTCCGGAGCTACTCCTGTTTTCGGATGCCTCCCTTACGGGTTGGGGTGCTCACCTTGCCGGGGAAACTGTGTCAGGCGCTTGGGACGGAGAGGAGAAGGATCTGCATATCAACGTCCTAGAGCTCAGAACGATCTGGAAAGCGCTCCTTGCCTGGAAACTGAGGCTGAAGGGTCAGGCAGTGGGCATCATGTGCGACAATGCCACGGCAGTAGCATATGTGAAGAAAGGAGGAGGTACCCACTCGAAAACACTCATGGAAGAAGCCTCCATCCTGTTCGAGATCTGCCTGCAGTACGAGATCACGCCGGTTCCTCGCCACATCGCAGGGAGTCTCAATGTATGGGCAGACGAGTTGTCCAGGGGATCGCTTGTGCCGACTACGGAATGGAGGTTAGATCCACAAGTATGCATAGCCCTGTTTCTTCGGTGGGGAACACCATCGGTAGACCTGTTCGCGACCCATCACAACACTCGGCTCCCGTGTTTTGTGTCCCCGTTCCCGGATGCGATGGCTTGGGCAACGGACGCACTGTCAATCAGCTGGGAAGGACTAAATGCATACCTTTTCCCGCCGTTCAAACTCCTGCTGAAAGTGATCAACAAGTTGAGAGCGGCCAAAGGCAAGTTCATCCTGGTAGCCCCCTGGTGGCCGGCGGCTCCATGGTTCCCGGAGTTGATGGAGATGACAAAGGCAGACCCAATCCCTTTGCCCAACACGGAAAACTTTTTGTCCCAGCATCGGGGGAGGACCATGCACCAAAACCCTTCCATGCTGAATCTGCAAGGGTGGAAACTAAGGAAGAATTTGGTGAAGGAGGGATTTAAGGAGGAAGTGGCGTCCAGAATAACCAAGTGTTTGAGAGAGTCCTCGCAACGTAACTACAACGCAAAATTGAAAAAATGGTTCGAGTGGTGTGCGAAGTCAGGATGCGACCCATGCAACCCGAACCTGCCAATGCTGTCAGCTTTCTTTGAAGAGCTTTTTGACAAAGGCTTGTCCCCGAGTGCTATCAAGGGCTACCGATCAGCCATCAACTCGGTGTTGTCGTGCGTAGGGGACCCCAAGACTATTTCAAATGTGGTGATTTCCAAGCAGATGACAGCCTTTGAGAATGGGAGGCCAAGACAAGCAAAGTTGTTCCCGAAATGGAATCTGCCATTGGTGTTGCAAAGTCTAATGGGCGCCCCTTATTAACCAGCAAGATGTGCGTCCATTCTATCCCTTTCTCAGAAGACAGTGTTCCTTGTCGCGTTAGCCTCAGCAGCACGCCGAAGCGAGTTGGCCGCCTTCACCAGGGATGAAGGTCATATTCGTTTTGCCAAAGACTGATCGGAGGTATTTTTAACGTTCCCGGCCCATTTCAGAGCGAAAAATTGCAAACCGGGAACGAAGCCAATCCCAGTGCGTATTAAAGCTCTAAAGGGGTATGGGCAAACAGGAAACCAGGAGCGTTTGCAGTGCCCAATTAGAGCTTTGCGGTTCTACCTGACCAAGACAGATAATAATGCAGGGGGAACACAGGTTCGTAGCAAGCCAACTCCGCTGTTTTATGATGTAGACACGAACAGTGGTGAAATCCTAGACAAGGGAGTGTCGCCCTTCAAGCTGGGGAAATGGATCTGCACCGTGATCAAAAGAGCATATCTGAACGGCCAGAATCACGAAGATCTCCCGGCTGAAGTCAAAGCACATGAGCTCCGGGCTTTAGCCGCATCATGGGCGTACGGATGTGGCACGCCTTTAGATGAGGTGGTGACAGCGTGCTCGTGGAACAACCGTACCACCTTCATCAAGCATTACCTCCGGGAAACGTGTGGATATAGAGGAGAGAATGTGGTGGTGAGGGGTCATGTGGTGGCAGGAAAGGAACTCTAAAGACAAACCACCGGATGTGGTCACCCTTAGTGTAGACTGGGGACACCCGGACGGAGGCACACACTGGTGAAAGGACTGAGAGATGGTGCTAGACCAGACTGAGGGGGTCACCTGAGTGTAGACTAGGGACACCCAGTCAGATGTGCACGCCAGTGAGATGATTGGAAGTGGAGACGAGACCAACTGTGTAAAAGTGGTGAGTTGACAGCTTCCATGTTAAAACGGTTATAGGCAAGCTCTCCGGGGTTCAGTGGAGTAATTCCCACCGCCCGAATGACAAATTCAGCATAATTACTGAAGTAAATATTTGCAGGTAGTAAGAAACGATAATTTTAAAGGGTAAAATTAGTTTTTACTAACCTAAATACTTACTTCAGTAAGAACCCGCCCGCCTCCCCGCAGTCACTGAACAGGAGAGTTCAAAATGTGATGAAGGGAACAAACAAGATGGCGGCCTCCTAGTTGGGAGTAGCAGCGCCCCTGGCGGGAGTGGAGAGAAAGTTGGGATACAAGCTAAAAAAGGGAGTTTTTTAGTTGATAAATGAGCAGCGATAGCGTAAAATAGTGATTTTAAGCATAATTACTGAAGTAAGTATTTAGGTTAGTAAAAACTAATTTTACCCTTTAAAATTATTGTTTTTCTCTGTCTCTCTCTGTCTCTGTCTCTCTGTGTCTCTCTCTATCTCTCTGTCTCTGTCTCTCTCTCTCTGTCTCTCTCTCTCTCTCTCTCTCTCTCTGTCTCTCTCTCTGCCTCTCTCTCTGTCTCTCTCTCTCTGTCTCTCTCTCTCTGTCTCTCTCTTTAAAGCTCTTTTTGTTTCGAGTATTTCGGCTCACAAGAGGAGGACCATACTTATTGTCACAACCTGTAAGATGCACATACATATAATTGGACTTTCGGTTGGTTAATTTGAATTGTTTATTTTGAGAACACGTGGAAAGACAACTTCGTGCAAAGGGGTGGGGGGGGGGGTATGCGGAGTGTGACAGAGGGTGGAGGCAGTTGCACAATTGTTTTTTAATACTACAACATATATTTATTGTGTAAGGGGACCTGATGGGTAGCTGGACTGTCCCATGTGCCAGAGGTCCCGTTGACCTCGGCTACCCTTGCAGTTTCAGGAAGACAATGGCCCTGTGGTATCTCGCACTCATGTAGATTGTGGTGTGTAAAAGGTCCTAGGAATTTCAAATAGGAATTATGTAGCTAAATTGTCCCTAATGCATTCTGGCTGTACGGCTTCGGCTGGAAATGCATCAAACTACCAAGTACAAGATATTTTGCATAAAATATTACTTAAAAAAAACTATGTTCCCAATAATTGTTTCCACTTTATAGCCAGCTTTAAGCAATAATGTCAAAAATCTAAAAAATGTCTAAATTTTCCCAAATTATTAGCTACATTAGCAACATTGTCTAAGGGGGTTACAAACATTGTGATGCAATGTGACCCGGGGGGGGGATGGAAAAGTTTGCACGTCATTTATGTGTTGCCACAGTGTTATTCTATCACCCTTTTTACTAAGGAGGCTTGTACAAATTTCTGCACAAAAAATCCTTTATTTGCGATTGTCGTAAACCTTTCGAATTATAATTTTTACTTTACTCAAAAATAGTTTTAAATTTTAGCTCAAATTCGTTTAAGTACTGTAATGCTCATTTGTCAATAATTAAAGAAAAGGTTGTTTAGTCCGGCTCTACATCATTGTCGATCAATTAACAATGCTCGCAATCACTTTTTTCGCTTTTGGCACGATCCAATGTAATTGTGTTTTCGAATGCTCAAGTAATTCAGGGCCGTTTTCGTGTTAGGAAATTGTCAGAATAGGAAATTGAGTGTAGCTGTAGGAAACTGCCCGGCAATCGCCATCCGTCATCTACACAGTGCAGGAAGTGTGATTTAGATTACGGCTGTGTGAAATTTGTAAGTTGCATTCAGAGGGAAAAATAAATGCAATCAAAAAATAAAATAAAACTTAAGGAAGTCGGACCAAAAAAGGGACCAGCGGAAATGTTCAGTACCGCTGAGTTCATTGGAGATACGGTTTGTGCTCGAGTTTGACCTCAGTCCATGAACCATATCACAACATTCCAAAGCAGTTCGTATGTAATAACTTAGGTTTGCACGAGTCTGTGGAAATTGCGCCAAACGATCTGCTAGGGATCACCGAGGATTGCGTTACGTACCTTCTTTACCTTTGGACAAATTTAGCTAACATCTAAAGTAGTATTTTTTAGTAAAGTAAAAACCATTTAAAATAGTTTTTCCCTTATCGTAAAATACTTGCCTTAAAACGAACTCTCCTTCCTGCCTGCTATCGTTGAATCGAAAAAGTATTAGAAACGAAAAGTGATGGCTAGCATTGTTGATCAGTCAACAATGATGAAGATGCCGACTAAGCACCCTTATCTTTAATTGTTGGCAAATTAGTAAATTACCATTAATTATATGAATTAATCTAAAATTTAAAGGTAAGTATTTCAGGATCAGGAAAAATTGTTTTATCTTTAAAACTTTTTTTTCTAGGATCACGAAGATCCCATGAAAATTGACATCTACAGCTGCAGCGTGGAAAATCCTGATGCTCCGCTAGTTCTGGCATATCAAGACTTAATTGATCGTGGCCTCATCCGACTTGTTCGTGAAAAGACTGCCGAAGAGTTGCTTTGAGTAAACTTCGTTTTGTATTACGTCGTCTTACCGATCTGATGTCATTAGTGCTGTGACTTGTAAATTTTGTTTTGTTCCTAAGTATACTTCCCTCGACGTTATAATATGAAATTTCAACCGTGGGATTTTTTTGTAAAGCTCCTTTATTTTTTGTTTTTAAGGATACATGTTAAGTGCATAAAGTAATAAATAGCATTTTCTATACCTTGTTTGAAGGTATGCTTTATTTTGTGATTAGAGTAGAGGTGCAGTTTGTTTAATATTTCTTGTAAAGGAGGTTTTGCTATATCTGCGCAGCTTCCCCACCAGGCATCTGCCTGCCAGTTGATCGGTTGCCTGGCAACAGGCTGTCTTGTGTGGCAGTTGCGTAGGGATGGGCGATAATGAAATTTGGACTTTGCGATTATTGCAGCACCTTGACATGCGATATTTACGATTATCGCGATATTTTCACTTCTTTTTAACGCAGTAACAAAAGTGTTCCAGTTACTCCAAACTAGCAAATTTTCGAATGCTTATACTGGCATTCTTCCTCAGTCTTGGGCAAACAGATGCACACGCACCAACTGTCCTACTTCCACACCGAACGTGACGATTTAAATTCTTTTTTTCTCTCTCTCTCTCTGTCTCTCTCTCAAGTTGGAATGTATCAACTTTCCAGGTTGCTGCTGTCAAGGCTCCGTGTGTGTCGCTGTTGTATTAGGGAGAAACTTCTTCCACTTCGTTTCAAAGAGGAGTGGATGGAAAACTGAAGTGGAAACCTTACGAGAAACCTACACAAACCGACACCCGAAATCCCAACTCCTTGCTGTAATGAAAGGCGAGATGATGAGAATTAGGAGCAGGATCATGAAGGTAAAAGAGGGTGAAAGCTGGTTCAAAAAAGCGAAAGAAAAATACTTGGCGATGGCTTGGAAGGACCCCCTCAGAAAGAATGTTATGCAGAAAAACGCTGGAGATAGCCCCATGGAGGTTGTGACCTACATGCCTGGAAGTAGTGAGCGGGTTAAGAGGGCTCTCGGTAAAATAGGAATACAGTGTGTATTCCGCAATCCCCAGAATATTCGGAAGCTTCTCGGCAAGAAAATCCTGGATGAAAGACAATCCGAAAATAGGACACCAGAGCCAGAACAGCATGAACCAGAACAGGACGAGAGACTAGCTATAACCGCAATGCAAGTGGAACACCATTACCAGACCAGGAGTAAGACGAAGAATACGAGAGAAGTGGAAAGGGTAGAAGGAGGAAAGTGAGAAGAGTGAAGAAGAGAATGTTGACAAGAATGATGGTGAAGAAGAAAAACGGATCTACGATGATGGAAAGCTGCCCACTACATCTGGGGCAGTCTATTGGAAACCGTGTAGTGACTGCCCTCTTGGTTATGTCGGTGAAATGAAGAGAAAAGTTAGCATAAGGGTCAATGAGCACACGAAAGCCACCTCTAAGAGAGACAAAAGAAGCGCAATTGCCATCCACAGAGTGAGATGGAGGCACGAGATTGACTGGGAAAGAACAATGCTTAAGTCCAACATATTCAAAGAGGCACACCTCCGTGCCTTGGAGGCAACTGCTATCCAACACTGCCAGGATAAAACAGTGCAACTTATGAACGTCCAGGACCCTGCAGTTAAGCAGATTAATAAAATTGTGACCCCCGAACTGTGAAAAACTGGCGACGAAGTGGAAGAAGTTTCTCCCTATTACAACAGCGACACACACAGCAGCAACCTGGAAAGTTGATACATTGATAAGGTGGGGGGGGGGGAAGAAGTTGAATCATCACGTTTGATGTGGAAGTAGGACAGTTGGTGCGTGTGCGTCTCATTGCCCAAGCCTGAGGAAGAATGCCAAAATTTGCTAGTTTGGAGTAACTAGAACACTTTTGGTACTGCGTTAAAAAGAAATAAGTGAAAATAAACAAAAACCGAAGTAAATCGTCCGTACCATCGGTATTTGAAGTATCGTAATATTTGTCAATATTTAGGCTAAGCTGTTTTAAGTTGATCAGTTTGTTATAACAGTACTACACTTAAAGTAAGCCTACTAACTATATACGTTTAGGCCTAGTTAGTGTATTGTTAATACAAAATTATGGGGAAAAAATTATTCCGATTTATTCAAAGTAAGCACTTTCAAATAGATTAAGTATTTTAAATGCCATATTGCCTTGCGTATAATCCGCACTCGCACCTAGAAAAAAATACACACAATCCGAACATTCTGCACAATGCATGACCTCTTAAGATTTAAAATGTTGATGTTAATTAATCAACAGATAAGCACTTTATGTTGTAACATTAGTCCTGTTAAAATCAACAATGAGCAGCATTTTTTCGTTTCCATTTGAAGGCCATGTTTGTTTAAAAATGTAAATTAGATGGTTTATTAGAAATCACTTCCGAACGGTTATAGCTAGTGACTTGTGGTTTGAACCACTGGAAAGCTGGCGAAGAAACGGTTAAAATGGTGTATTTGAACGTCGAAATCGGTCAATATTTAGCAAAATTATTGACAACATCGCGCTTTGATGGGAACCAGACGAAATGAGCCCGAACTTGCGATAATCGCGAATCACGAAAAGCATTGCGATCGCAATAATATCGCAATATCACCCATCCTTACAGTCGCACCACTAGAATAAACCGACATGTTGGACATCATCTTGCTTTGGGTGGGCAACCATTAAAAAAAAATTTTCTAGGCGAAAAAACTGGGTTCGTTTGGTACCTGGAAAACCTGGAATAGTTTGGGGGAAAGGAAAATAGGCGAAGGAATTCAGAGAATTAATTATATACAAGTGCACATGGAATTGGCATACGTTAACTGTATTCATTAACGTATTCAGTTAACCGCAAGCAATTGTTAACACGGTTTGGACTTTTTTGAACGGATAAAATTAATGACTGCAGTGAAGAATGTTACTGCCATGCCAGTGCAGTCTAAGTGGCAAGAGATGCTTTCCTGCATTACTACAAAAAGAGACGGAAAGTCAATTGTGGACTGTCCACAATCCACCTGTGGGAGTGTATCGAGTCCTATGTGGTGAGTGCGATAAAGTATATATTGGGGAGACACACAAGGGTGTTAAAAGAGTAAGCAACACGTGGTGGATACCCGTAACAGAGTGGTGACCAGCATCATCGCGACTCACAACATGGGACTGCTCACAAGGTAGCATGTAACAAAACATCAACCCTCCTAGTGTCCAATTCCAAAAATGACAGACACTTGAGGGGGTTATTGCAATCGAACATGAGTTATTGAGGGCAACCCGTCATGAATCTCCATGGGCCATCCTTTCCTGCAATTAAATACCTCATCAGCAGAAGATTTGGAACACATTTAGAGATGATCGTGGGCCTCCTAACTACAGAGGGCCACAGACGTGTCAAGTTTGAATCGTTATCGATTGAATTCAATCCATCTAGAAGAGTGCATACAATTATGTAGACTGTAGTTTACACGTTTCTTGCTGCCTGACGAGTATAGGAGGACTGAAAATATTTAATTTTTAGTGCCACGAAAGATACATTACCTTATTTTTATTAGCAGTCCCCCTCCCCCATGGAGCTCAATTATCCCTAGCTTTGAAAGTTGGCTGGCTTCCCTGCCGGGCTCGTGTCCTAATGTGCATGATAGGAACTGTGATCGCCTATATAAGCGGTTCGCTGCGATCCCCAGCATCTTTCTTCCTAGGCAATCGCTACAAGCTGGTTGTCACAGGAACTCTCCCAAGTCATCGATGGATTCGCCGATCCTCTCAACCGAGGGAGGATCATGCACCGATCCTAAGGATGGAGGCGGATCGATCCCCTCTCCTCAGTCTGGCCAAGAGGACACGCCATGCTTCACCGTTCCTGGTACGTCGGTACATCTTTCCCAATAGCCACATCCGAGACACAAGGGGCGCCAAGGTGTGCAGACGATCCGCCCACCATTACAACTTCCGTCTCGTATCTTCTCCATGCTGCAAAAGGCCTTTCTTTATGTGGCACCTTCCGCCGATTCGGTCCGCATCTGTGCGACCGTCGGCCGATCCTGCCTTCGCCAGTGACTGCGATCCCCCTCGGATCTGCACCTAGTCCTCCACCTCGTTATTCTCTGCCAGCAGATTTACGCCTGCCAGTTCCGTTCCCAAAGTTCCAAAGCCAGTTTTGTGAACCTTCTGTCAATCCCGTCGATTGCTGCTTTGCAAGGATTCCCGGTCCGCTGCCTCCGAATCCAGTCCCTGTTCCTCTGTCTCCTTCAACATTATGCTGCTCCGAATCTTCTTCTACAGAGGATTAGTGGTCAACCGAAACCAAGTTTTTCACTTTCGGCCGAAACCGAAACCACTACCGAAACCGGAGATTTGGTTTCGGCCGAAACCGAAATCGCTTCCGAAACTGGCAACTCAGTTTCGGCCGAAACCGAAACCACTACCGAAACTGGAACCAAAACCTAAATAATATCACTTTTAATAATTAGACAAAAAGTAAGGATAAAATCATTAAATCATGAGTGTATGGTTTTTCACAGACGTAGACTAGACTGGGAGGCAGACACCGGTTTACCTCTTTTCTGCCGCTAGGCTGAGCAAATCCACGCGCGCCCTTCACCCCCACACCTAAAAAAATGTCAATCTTTCGTAAATAATTCATGACTTTCGTTTGCATTTTATTTCTGCTTGCTAGTTTTTTTTATTATTTAAAACGATTAACTCGTGTCAGTAAGGGAGATCCAGAGCACCAGAAAAGAGTTTGATTCATTGAGTATAAGCCTTGTTTGAAAACGTAAATAAAGAAAATTAAAGCATATTTATAATCTACAACGATGCCATTATAAATATTATAAAATATGGATTGAAAAAAATTATATCTATTATTGATGAACATGGCAGAATAAAGCAGGATCTGGATGTCGGTGCCCCTGGGCCTAGTTAGACTACGCGGAAATTGGCTATTGCCAGGAGGGGAATTTGTTTCGGTTTTACCGAAACTGCAGCATAGGAGTCAACCGAAACAGAAACAACAACCGAAACTAGTTATTCGGTTTCGGACGAAACCGAAACTGACCTATAACTTTTTTGGCCGAAGCCAGAACCGAAACCAAAAATTTGACGGTCTCGGTGGCGAAACCGAAATTCGGTCGACCTCTACAGAGGATCGGGCCATCCTCCCTGGTCCCAGTTCCCCTTACCATCCACTGATGTTAAGGGCGTGCCCAGGATTACCTGGCGGGGATGGCTCCGCCAGCAATCCACACGATTCTGCCGTTCGAGCGGTCCGCTGTCCAAAGCAAGTTCTACGAACCCCTAACCGCCTTCATGGCTAGTAGATCGAAGGGGAAAGGGGTGGGGGGGGGGGGGTTACTATCCAGGCTTACTATCCGCTCTACACAACCGGTCCAACGCTTCGTTCAACTGGTTCCTGATGTTCACGATTCCTCTTCCCCTTGCTACCGTCTCGATTACAACTACTTGGCACTGGCAGCCTCGGCCAGTGGATCGGAACCGGGCCCTGGCATCCAAGTGATTCCTCACGAGCTGTCATTCACCGAAGCAGCGGTTCGTCTACTCATCATCATATGGTCATCAGTAAACATGATCTGCTGTCTTCCTGCCTCCGATTCCGGTATCCTTCCTCAAAGCAGACTCTGTTCCACCTTTTTCCCTCGGCTTCTTGCGACCCTTGGGTTCGGGACCTGGGGGAAGGGGTGGGGAGGACCGACGTTAGTTGCCACTTGCACATTGAGCCTCTGCTTGGACTTGGTTCGGTTCCCCTTGCTGGTGGTTCGATCCGCCACTGTTTGGCAACCACGACCAGTCGGCTAGAACCAGGCCCCAGCTTCCGACGTGGGCCCCTTTGCCTCTTCAGTCAAGATTCTTCACGGATCGCCACTCCCATCTGCCTGAATCTATGTACTTCAAAGAAGGAGCTACGGTCCTTCTACTCGAACCATCGTCTTGATTCCGTTCCTGTTTGACATCGGTAAGCCTGAACTAGGCCCTTGCACGATCCGGGCCCTGTGCAGACTACGATCCGCTGCCTTCCTACATCATTGCACGACTGTTTCCTGTTACTTCCAGCCTTTGTAGGACCTGGTTCGATCCAATTCCGCTTCATATCGAGAACACCGAGGATCGATCTGGGCCCATGCACCCAGCATGGACCCTTTTGTAGATCACGTTCCACCTGTCTGCCTTTTTGACGTAAGTACGTCAGTTCCTGACATGGGTCGCCATCCCGACCTCTTTACACGCTTCAATGGAAACAATCGACGATCTTTCTCTGACTAGCTACCCTCTGCGCGCGCAGCCTCCATGGAAAGACACCTGCACGATCCGGATCCTTTGCAGGCAGCGCACCGCCATTTTCCTGCCTCATTACACGCTTATTTCTTGCAAATTCCCAGCACAGCCTTTATATGACCTATGTTCGGTCCGATTCCGATTCGTATCACCTAGGCCCTTCGACGAACCACAATCCACCAGCCGACTACGAACAATCAGGATATGACCCTTCATTTCACAATGAGAACTGGATCCACTTCCTCTTCTTCCTTTCAACAGGCCTGATTTCGACTACAATTTCGTTTAAAATTTCTCACAAGTTCAGTTTTCCTTTTTCAAAATAAAAAAAAAAAAACACGAGAAGGAGGGAGACAATCCACCAGTAGGATGGACAGAGGACGTGCAGCAAAGGATCAGTCCGCTCATATTCTATGTTTGGGATTCTTGGCCACATCTCCGTATTTCAATCTTGCAAGGTCTTCTTATACTCTGCCGTACTCCGTCCTTGCCAACATTAGGATTCTCCTGCGACTCGATCCTGCTACATCTTCCGATACCTCGCCGGTTCCCTCTGAACACTGTTACCATCCTATTGCGCACTGTTTCATCGATTTCCTGTTACGATTGTCTCACCAACTTCGATTCACCGATCCTTCTGATCACTGACTTGACAATGACGATTCCGAACCTCTGACTCTTCTGCTTGTGCTTCTACTTCTGACTCCTTCGATGTCTTCTGCTTCTCGGTTCCATATCAAGGCGACCTCATCGGTTCCAAGTCGTGCATCATCTTGTCGGTTCCAGCATGCTAGCAACACCTGCTTAGGATTCAAGCCCGTCATTCCGCTTTCCGACCAAGGTAGGTTGGCATCCTTTTTCCTTGCAATTCTACCTTCCCCTAGTGTCGAACCATTTGTTTCGTCCCCTGGCTTCAGCTGTTCCTGTTGCTCGCCCATGCGACTGAGGATCTCGGGTCCAGGCTCTAGGAAGTTTTCTTGGTTCCACCCAGACACTGTTCGTGGGGCCACTGGCTCCTAACGTGGGTGCTCCGAACCTATCCCATCTCCTTTTATGACGAGGTCTGCTATGTAAATAAAAGGTAATGATATTTTCATATAGGCAAACAAAAACTAAAATCAACCAGGTGGCCCTGGTATTTTAGTCTTTTTGAAC
Source organism: Lithobius niger (assembly GCA_023313725.1). Taxonomy (NCBI): domain Eukaryota; kingdom Metazoa; phylum Arthropoda; class Chilopoda; order Lithobiomorpha; family Lithobiidae; genus Lithobius; species Lithobius niger. The sequence continues at coordinate 29,142 of JAHWFP010002676.1, forward strand.
TTCAATTTAAACCCAGCCGGTTGTAGTTCTCGCGGATTCGCCTTGTGCGAGATATTGCCCATCGGGTAATTTCTGGTAGTAGGAATGCCTACTTTTAATTCCTAAACGCGAAACACTGTCACAAAAGTAGCTTAACTGGCAGTAAAATTTGCGTTATTATTTTAAGCACAAAGCAAACAAAATAATACATAGATCAAACTTCGACCAGTCGCTTAGCCAAGTGATATTTTAACAAATAGTTGATGAATTATAAACCGATAACCTTGACATATCTGAAACCCTAGATGGCCAACATTTTAGAGGTTTAATTTAGGTATTTTAAATAAATTACAGCCTACTCTGCACAAGTTGCTATTTTAATAACTTTACTCTTTTAAGCCTAGAAGGAGTGCATGGTAATTCCCTAAAAAGCAAGCATTTTTAGGCATACTTGCAGTGCTGAACTAAAACTGTTATAAACCTAAGTTCTACTTTAAACTCCATGTATCTGAAACTAAGACAACCCAGGCTGTGTGATGGAATAAATACTGGTATTCTAGAAAGTTTCTAGAAATGCAGAAAATTTTATAAATATCATTGTTTATAAAAATGTAAATTTACCCTTTATTGAGCTACCAAACTATGTTTATACAGTATGGTAGATTAATTTTGAGTCCTTCAACCTTGAAAGCCAAGTGTAGTCTCACTAAAAAAAAATTGGCAGCATTCATTTTCATATACTTTTGGTGTTATATTATTTTTCCTGCAAGATAACAAATTACTAACCCTTTGTTTTGCAGTGAAGCTCTGAGTAAATTGTAAACAATGTGTAAAGCAGAGATGCCCACTGAGGAACGAGGTGGGATGCATCACACTTGACAATGAACCAAATGACACAATGTGATAAGCCTAAACAAATAAATGGATTTGTAATTTTCTTACCTTTGCTTGCTTCTACAGGTAGTATCAATAGAAATACAGCAATTTGGGCAAACAATATAAAATCCCACAATTGGTTATAGCTGGGATACAACCGTTTTTGGATTAGCTAGGTAGAAGAATCACCCTCTAGTGGAGGGCGACCTGTTTTACGCTGGCGTTTGTAGTGGTCCAAATTTGGAAAGCAATCTTTATGGATTCCAATGCCTCAGCCTGGACACCAAAGACAGGACCTTCTCTTAACACCCAACTTTCTGTTGCGGCAGACTTCAGTCCTTTTCTTTTTTTCCTGGAATTTTTTCGTAGCAGTGCTCACTACGTATCAGTTGGGGGGGGGGGGGGGGGACGTTTCTCGTTGGGTGCAGCGCACAAAGATTCCACTAGTGATAAAATGAACTTTTGCCTTGACAAACATTTGT
>JAHWFP010002677.1:0-15772 GCA_023313725.1 Lithobius niger
TGCTCGTTTAATTTTGTTGCTGTGATCAACTGCAATGTGCACATTGATTAATACCAGGAGATCGGCATGTGGAGACTCAAGAAACTGCTAGTTTCCTTCAATCGTGGAAAAATCCTGACCCACAGGCGACAGAAAAAAAATAGAAGCAGGGGGGGAGGGAGAGAAGGGATCTTCTTTGGACGAAAGATTGTTGTCACGGTAAATTGCTCCTATCCACAATCGCCGATGCCGACTTCAGCTACTCCACCGTTGATCATAGCTTCATGGAGAACAACACCAATGACGTCTATTGAACATCAATTATTTGATTGCTGTTTTTTTTTTCTTCCAAGGGAAATTTTTCGTACGTGTGAGTTTTTAGTCTGAGCATAAGCACTTATTTTAAACTGTGTTCAGATGTCAGCTGTTAGTTTTTTAACTTTGTAATGTTGTTTTCAAATGTCCGGAGGCTATTTTTTGGGGAAGGAGGGGAAAATGTCACAAGGTGGTACTCCTTCCCTCCTCGACAACTGTTGCCGTCCTTAGCGTGCGAAACCCCCTCCAGCCAGTCATCCCCAAGAAGAGAAAGGAATCCAGGTTGATGTTCAACCTGCGACTGCTGAACAAGTTCATCCAAAAAGACCATTTCAAGACGGAAACGTTGACGTATATAGGAGATTCACTTCGCAAGGGAAAGTTCACAACAACAGATTAGGAGGATGCTTGCCTCCACATTCCTCTCCATCTATCGGCCTTCAAATTCTTCCAGTTTGTGGTAATGGGAAAACTTAAAACCTCAAGGTTCTACCACTCAGGCTTTGTACAGCTCGCTATTTTCATTGGTGCTCAGACCAGTCTTGCCGTACCTGAACCGCAGGAGAGTGAAACGACATGCCTACCTGGACGACTGACTCACCTGCAGTCTCTGCAGGCGTGAAATCTTCTTCAACGGTTGTGCCACTTCCGCTGCTATGTTTGACTTGTTACACGCTAACAGGCAAACATTCCAAAAATCGGTAACGGATGAAAACAGCGGTTGACCGAAAAAGTCACACTTACACCACCAGGCACATTGAAAACTAGTTTACTTGAAAATCACGACCTGCTTATGATCTCGTCGAAAGTCTCCTCAGCCCTGACTTGATCTCTATGCTTGACAAGCAATGGGAGCTGTCTTAATTCCAACAAGACTCGTAGAGATCGGTGGTGGAGCGTTCGAAAGAGGGTGGTTTTAACGCTAACAGTGCTCGAGATGAACATTTGAAGCCGCCGCGTCTTCTGCTTCATAAGAAGGGGAACGGTTGTCCCCAAAAATTCAAGTGTTTTTCCGGAAAACTGCAGTTTTCAATTGAGCCCGTGTGCTCAAATACCGATGCCAGATTCCAATGTTGAAAAAACATCGGCCGATGTCCGATATCTTGTGATCCGATGTTTAGGAAAGTAAAGTGAAAACAAGTTAAATTTTTCCTTGAATCAAAAATAATTAAGAGGATTTCAGATATTAAAATTTAAAAAAAATCTGAAGGCCTAAAATATAGCACCCAGAAATTAATTTTAAGCACAGCTCTTCACAAAATGATTTAATAAAATTGTGGATTTCCGATGTTTTAACATCCGCTGCTTAAAACCGCTGCTTCGATGACCGATGTAGCCTAAAAAGGCCGATTTCTGATGTCCGATGCTAACATTGGTGCATCTCTAGTTTTCAACAACCCTGATGGCATAAGTGTGACTTTTTCGTTTATATACGGTTAACATTTCAAAAATACTAGCACTGCATTTCCCGCTAAGTTGGCAATATTTGATATCCCTAATCCCACAGAATTTGACAGGACACACAAAATGTCAACAACATCTCTAAAGCTAACCTTTTTAAAATACAACCTATCCACTGAAGTCTTCAAAAGGTGGACAGACATAGCTCCAATCAGCACTTCAAACGACAATCCAGGGAGTTCAGACAATGCCCTCTTTCTTAGATCTTCGTATTTGATCAGACTTGCCCAAATCTTCACAATTTTAAAACCTCAAAATTATATCTAATTTGTAGCATGAAAAAAAGCTATGGCCAACACCTAAGTGAAAGGGAGGATTGTTGGAACATCAACAATGGTGAGAAGCCTAATGTTCCAACTTTTTTGATTTTGTGCGTGTGCTTTATTTTAAACAAAAATAAGGACAAATTAAAGGCAAGCATTTTTTTTTAGGAAAGTGAAAAAGCCGAAGTTGATTCTCAAAACCAGCTGCATGAGCTCCAGACACCTGACTTTTTTAGTGTGTAACAACCAAAAATGGCAACTCTTAATGTGTAAACTAATGGAGTTTGTATTCACTACACATTATTTTCTGTGTATACATAATTTATCAATTAGCAATTTTCTATGTCATTCTGTGAAAACGATCGGTATGCAGCAGGGGTGTGCGATACCAGATTTTTCAACTCGATACCGATACTTTATTATTCCAAGTATTGGTATTACAATACTTTCTCGATGCCGATACTTTTTTCGATACCGAAACCTTGAGAATTAGGCCATGCTAAGTTAATTGTTTGGTTTACAGGCGCATGCAAGTGCCTAAATTATCGCGGGTCAAAATGTTGTATCTCAATCTTGTTACACCCACTAATAATCATATTTTCTACAAAATTTGACCGTTTTTGACAGTCAAGTACACCATTTCAACTGCCTCGAAACGAGCTTTTCAATGGTGCAATTTTCAAACCTCTTAAGAATTTATTTGGCAAAAACTATAAAATATTTTGAATACTAAACGACATAAATTCTAGGCTTGGTGTTAGTGGTTCCCCTACCCTTCCATTTGCCTTACCACCTTAAGTGGTTAAAGATTTATTTATTTAAATAACATATTAGCAGAATATTGTACTTTTTTAGGCTGGCTGCTTACTCTTCCAGCTTTGAGCTAGTTACATGTTAAAGAAATGTGAGCAGTTAAATAAAATAAAATGCCTGGTTGCCTGTTGCTCCAATTTGCAACCTTGCCCGTAAACCAATTTTTTTTTGCATGGTCGTAAAGACAGTTAATGGATGGTAACTGACGAAGTGCTTAAAGGAAAACTTGGAGTATTCAAGTCTTCACAACTTCATAATAGGGATCGACCGGAACTGAGGCTGGATATTTAGTGGGGATGTGCGATACTTGAAAAAATTCAAGCCGAGCCGTGTATGCAGCGTACTCAGAAAACTCAAATCCGGTGAAAATGCTATAACTTCGCCAACTTTTTTGACCGTTTTGATGCTCAAATGTACCAAATTCATCGTCTCGACGAGAGCTTTCCGGTGGTGCAAATTAAAAGCCACTAGCTCGCACCATTTTAAAGGTATAGCCTAAAAACTGGAAAACTAGTTGTAGACGTTGACCAGCACAGCCCGTTAAGCAGCATCTTATTGTACTAACAAATAAAAATGACACTTGCAAAATAAGTGTGTTAACCAAATACTCGAACTCGTCTGGATCGTCGACTCTTCTGTTGGAAACTCAGTTCGGCTCGAATTAAAATTATTCTACTCGCACACCCCTAATTAGGACTCGGATTCGGCAAAATTTTTAACGTTTAGGTGACTTTTCAAGCGATTTGGACATTCCAGTATACCATTCAAAGCATGTGTTCACCAACTGTCCAATGGAGCTAATTTCAAATGGCTACCATAAACTGTTCAGAAGGTATACGGGAATACTCAATGAACAAGCTGAAAAATGTTTGCTTGGTCTCTGAAGTTGCTCAATCTTTCAGTTAGAGAGAAAATTTAGTTTGTACAAAAAAAAAATACAAAGGGCTGAAACATTTTCCTTTGGATTCGGTTAGGATCCAGATCCGACCAAGATTTGGCAATAGTAGATTCGGTCGATCACTACTTCATAATGATTAAAAGTAAACATAACACTGTTTAAATCTCTTTGCAGTTAACGATACTGTATCAATACTAAGAAAAATGTTTGATACCTTTCGATACTTTTTTTATGCTATCGATACTACTGAAAATTCAATATCCTATTTTAAATTTCGATATCAGTATCGGTATCAGTATCGAGACCTAATACACACTAAAAGTGTGTCAACCTTGGACTGTAAGCGAATAGTCACTGTGCCGACTTTTTTTTTAAGTGGCCTTACTAACAAAGTCACAAAACTGAACATTTTTCATAAGCATTGTCCTTTCAGCCCTATCAAGCTGAAAAGCCAAAATTTGCATAGCTCTCATTCGGACAAGACAGCTAGTAGCGTAAATCACCTATTAAATGCCCATGGGCTGTTAAATTAATTCAAATAAAAAAAAGGGGGAGGGCATAACAAAGTTGAAATTCAAATCTTACTTCTGCCCAGGGAGGGTGTTTAGGCTTAACTCCATGTCATAAAATGTGGCGTTTATGCGATCATGCACGTGTATGTGATCTGCGTTTGGTCCAGCATTAATGCAATGTCTTATTCTCATTTGTTCAGGAATTTTATTAGTACATTTAGCTTTAGTTAATTTTGGAGTAGAAAACAACACGATTTAAGGAGATGAAACATTGATTTTTTTGGTATGAATGAAGCTTTTAGTTAATTTCTAGCAGAAAAATAACGATCTTAAATGCGTTGTCAGAAATCGTAAAATAACCTAGTTACAGCCTCCCCCGAGCTGTAATTCTACAATTTCCGATCTTAAAAGCATGGGGGGGGGGGTTGCCAGGGTTATTAACAGGAGATTTCAGGTAAGATTATCAGACTCAGTACTCTATTGGGATCGGCTCGGCAAATCTTAATAGCACTGTACAATACTCTAAAGGATATTTAAAAAAAAAAACAGACTATGAAACAATATTTTTACTAATCTTCCTTCTTATTGAGCTTCCATCTTGGATATTTATAAGTTAGATATCGGTCCAGTCTTTGACCCTGGTAACTATACAAAGATGCATAAATTCCTACTAACCCTTAAAATAAATAATACAAATTGAAATGTTTGAAATGTTCAAATGCACAGCTTTAGTACAATAATTCTACACATCATCTTGGAATACAACATTTGACTATCAGTATATATCTTTCAGCAATCAATTTCTTATTACGACAAACAATTTTTCACCAATGACATGTCCAGAATCCACATCCTGATTTTCCATCTTAACAACAACCCTCTCTGTATAAAAAGTAATGGTGAATACCAGCACAAAACTACAAATACAGTAATTAAGGGCTTGTATATAAGGCTCTAGACTTTGCAGTGTAGAGTACACAGGATTATTGCTACTGTAATTTGTTATTTAAAAAATGTTGCAAAAAGTGACATTCAGGGAGTTGAGGGGTCTGCAATTTTGCAACTTTTCGCGGGAAAATGAAAGTTACGCAGAAAATTTGGCCAACAATCAGCAACCAGTGTTAAAACGTTTTGATCTTTCGTCTGTTGTGTTTCCCAGCGGCATCCATGACAAACAAGTCAAACAAACATGCAGCCAAAACGTTTAAGCACATAACTGGAATTATTGTCACTGAAAGTAAGAAAGAAGTACGAAAGAATTTTTTACCCTCTTCATAAGAAACTGACATTACTTCATTCACAGACCATTGTAAGGAGACTTGATATGAATAAATACCACACTAGAAATGTCCTTTCGTAGAGAGCTTACTGTAATTTACATTTATACAGCACATGGTAAAAAAATAATACTTGTATTGTTCTCATGACTCTGAGTAGTCTTTCAATATATCCCCCATGTGTTCATTATGACGCTTGAAGTTACGTTTATTTTTCTGTTGTGCCTTCTTTCGTTTGTGAATTAACTGGAAAAAAAAGGGAAATCATTTGCTTAATACCATTAATTAATTCCAATGCAACAAATTGTATAAACAAAACTCACAGGTTTCTTGATATTGTTATCCTGCATGGAAGTAATGCCTTGTTTTTCTAAATATTCTTCAATTTTTTCTTCGTCGATACCTTCTACTGCTACACTTCGCCACAGTTTTTGGAATTCTACAAATAAAAAAAAAGAACATATTCTTTTTTTCAGTTCCAAACAATAATTATTATTACAGCATTTATAAGTGTTTTTTTTTTACCTCACTCTTATCTAAATTACTAAATTGCAACGAAATTGCAAAACCTGGCAAGCTGCGGTTACAGTGGTTTACTGATTGACATTGTTGTTTAGCAACACTAAAACCACAAAAACGTCAAAATACCAGTGTTACCAGGTTAATTTTGGTTTCTATTGCCTATTGAAAAAATACATTACCTATTTTTAGCATTCTCCTTCTCACAATGCTGTTCAACTAGAGATTAAACAGAGTTCTTCCGGTTCGCTACCTACTGCGCATCTCTACTGCGCAGCCTCCATCGTATAAATAGTCGAAGTGGAGCGGCAGGGCTCACCTTTTCGACACCTCTACCCTGCCCAAATGGCAATGAGAGGGGAGGAGGGCGGGAGCCAGGTAATGTATTTTTTCAATAGGCAATAGAAACCAAAATTAACAAGGTAACACTGGATTTTGACGTTTCTAGTTGCCGTGAAAAAATCCATTACCTATTTTTTAGCATTCCCACAGACTTCGTCAAGGCGGAGGGTGCCATTTGATCGGAGTCCCCTCAGGTAGCGACCGGCCCCTGTAACACAAAGTGAATTCCAGTGTGCCCAGGGGTCAAAGTACATGGTGGGCTGCTACGAAAGGCCCAACGCGGTACAAGTCGTCGGCATGATGAGACATGTCCAGGAGGTAATGGGATGTGAAGACGGTAGGATGGTGCCAGGAGGCTGATTCCATGATGTCCGTGATGGAGATTTTACTGAAGTGAGCCCAGGAGATAGAAATGGCACGAAGTTCATGTGCCGTGACTTTAATGCCTTCTGCGATGCAATTGACATCAATAGCGTCGTAGATTTGGAGGATCACGGTTTTGGTCCAGGTGGCAATCATACGTGTGGAGGTTTGTACAGTCTTACTGCTGAATGGAAGAAAAAGTTGAGTACGGTCCCCCCACATGGGATGGGATGCCTTTAAGTAGAAGCGGATGGCCCGCACAGGGCAGACAGTTCGATGCTGGAAAGAGATGGGATGATTAAGGGATGCGTTCGGTCGGTGGGCTTCTGGGTTTTCGCTCGGAAGGAAGAGTGAGGTGTAAGGGTGACGCCCTTGAAATCCGGCAGGAAAAAACAGTCCCATTCTCTGGCGGAAAGGGCCTGTAGTTTGCTACAGCAGATGCATGCGGCAAGAGCTATGAGAAACAGTCTTCCTGGTAAGATGGCTAACACGTGCGGAGGCTAAAGGTTCATAGGGAGCAGCCATCAGGGCTGTTAAGACAATGGAAAGGTCCCAGTTGGGTAATTTCTTGGGGACACGAGGACGATCAAGTTGGAACGAGTGGATCAAAGATGAGATATTATAATCCGTGAAGAGGTTGGTGTTCCCGGCTGCTCTGAAGACGGCGTTCAAGGCCGACCTATAAACTAAGATGGTAGCTCCTTTCAATCCCTCCTTAAACAAAGAGGTTATGAAGCGGAGGAGGTCGGGCATAGGAGGATGGACTGGATCGACCTGTTGTGCGATACACCAATGAAACCACCATTTCCAGTGGCTGTCGTAAATTTTTGTAGTGGAGGATCGGACGGCTCGGGAAGCGATACGAGAGGCCTTGTCTTCAAGAATGCCTGTTGAGCGGGATAGTCGGACGATAGTTGCCACCCGTGAAGTTGTAGCGACGGTAGGTTCGGGTGGCAAACCCGGCCCTGGCCCTGAGAGAGGAGGTCCCGATGCGCAGGTAGTTGGCGAGGAGAATCTATGAGAAGAGACAGGAGCGGGAACCATGCTGCGGATTGCCAGTTCGGTGAAACTAGAAGGAATCGCCCTGCGCAACCGGCGATTTTGCGGAGGACGAAAGGATGGCGGGGCGGAGGTGGAAATGCGAACACATGGAGGTGGTTCCACTGCCCAAGCTCGGGTACCCTGTAGCGGGCTGACAAATACGGGCAGTTTAGCGTTGAACCTCGTGGCAAAGAGATCTACCGCTGGACGTTGCCACAGGGCAAAGAGAGCATGGCAAACGGAGGGGTGCAGAGCCCATTCGCCGAACGGGAGCTTCTTGCGAGAAAGGGAGTCGGCAATGACAATCAGGGATCCCAGAATATGGAGCGGCAGCAAGTGAATATGGTTGGCTATGCAGTACCGAAAGATCTCGGAAGTGATCTGGTGGAGGGAGGAGGAATGTGTCTCACCGCCCTTGCGGAGGTACGCCACCACCGTAGCGTTGTTGATGTGAACCTGTACCACTTAGGAGGATAGAAATTTCTGTAAATGATGGAGGTCAAGAAGGACTGCTCGAAGTTCGTGGTAGTTGATGTGGCCGGTTGTTCCCGGAGGGCACTGGCCGGAGGCTGTCAAACTGTCGACGTGTGCACCCCATCCCAGGTGTGAGGCATCCATGAAGAGGTGGAGGTGTGGATGAGGCTCGTGGAGGGGAACCGACGCAGTGAGGTTCGTGACGTTCATCCACCAGAGGAAGGTTTGCATCGGGAAGGACGGGTCCCGTTTCTGAGGGGGGAGCTTGACGGCGATGCATGGGTCCCCCCCCCCCCCCCCCCCCACTGGATCAAGCAGTAGTGATGTAGAGGACGTGCCATCCATCGTGCGTAAGGCACTAGGTCTGCAAAGGAAAGGAGTCTATGGCTCCGACTGTGGAGGCGAGGCCCCAGAAGGTGTGGTGTGGTAGATGCAGAAAGTCCCGGGCAGACCTGAGGTGAGATGACATCCGTTCCGGTGACGGCATGACTGATCCCAGACGGAGGTCGAAGGATACTCCTAGGAAGGCAAATGTTTGAGCCGGCTGGAGGCGAGACTTTGCGAGGTTGATCCCGAAGCCTAGGCGATGAAAAAGTAACACGGCGGAGGCCAGGTTTGTTGCTAAAACTTGCGGGCTTTGATGAGGAAGAAGACAGTCGTCGAGAAATGCATGTATGCAAGTTCCCCGCTGATGGAGGTATGCTAACACCGGCCAGAGGACGGTAGTGAAGATCCGAGGGGCAGCAGCCGAACTGAAGGCAGAGGTATTCATAGACGGTGTTGTCTAGGACAAAACGAAATAGGTGGCGGACAGACGCATGAAGAGGGATGTGAAGGTAAGCATCGGCGAGGTCGAGAGATACGGTCCAATCGTTTAGTTGTAACGACTCGCGGATGGAGGCCACCGTTTCCATCTGAAAATGTGGATTGCAAATGAAATGGTTGAGAGGTTTGAGGTTGAAGATCAACCGGGATCCACCGTTTTTCTTTTCGCACAAAAAGATGTCGCTGTAGAACCCCGGGGAGAACGGAGGTTGAACAATGTGAATTGCAGGTTTCTTAATGAGAGATTGAATTTCTGAACGAAGCGGTTGCGAGGGACGAGACTGACGTTCCCACGGAGGATCGCCCACCGGAGGAGGAAAAAGAAACATTGGTTTGAAGCCGGTGGAGACTATTGAACGAAGTACAGGATCGGTGGTGATTGTGTGCCAAGCCTTGGCATAGAACCGAAGGCGTCCCCCTACAGCTTGGGGGGGGGGGGAGGTGGAATGTCAACATGATTTGCGGCTTCTGTGTTTGGACGGGCGACCTGAATTGGAGGATGATCGGCCCAGGGGGCGGCCTTGGCCGCGGCCCTGGTGTTTGCCTGGAAAGGGCGTGGCCGAACGAGGAGCCGGATGCGGAGGATGTTCGGAATTTGGAGGAAGATTCCGGAGGAGTGTCTGTCCGTGGAAGGGACTGATTACGTCGAGATGAGCGAGTCCTACTGAAGCGCGGCTTGCATGAAATGTCTAAATGCGGAGCCACCTTGGGAATGAGATCCCGGAAGAGGCACTCCGTCTCGTGAATCGGCTGATTCCGGAGGAGGTGGTGAGTGGAGGCATAGAGGTTGGGTGCAGTGTTCAGTGCAACCTCCCGTAGTAATAATGTCGAGTTAAAGAGAGCCCTAGGTGCCGATGGGTAGGTGGCAAAGCAACTTTTGGGAAAAACCTGATTGATTAGGAAGGTAAGCTGTCGAGTATCCTCCGGAGGGTCAGTATATAATCGTTCGCATAATGCATTTGCGGTGGTACTGAGCACATCCGCCTGGAAGGCGGCTCTAAGGCCGAGGCGGAGGATGCGATCGTTATCGCGGAGAACGAAGACCGGGACTATCACTCGACGAGAGAGATAGAGTGAAGAGCAAAAATCAAACTTTGTATCAGCTGTTAGAAATTCAGATTGAGGGTAGGTGTCAAAATTACGAGGATTGCCGGCGGCGGAAGAAATAATTCTCCCGGCCAGGACGAGGCGGAGGGTGTTCCTTATCTAACTCTAGGGAGAGCCGTTACCTAACAAAATACCACCGTTGCGGAGGAGGGTGGTTAGAAGCGTCGTTGATTGGCCAAGTAGTGGAGGTTGGAGAGGGGACTGGTCCCGAAGACCAAAGCCGTATCCTGTGGCCAAGCCTCTATTCTTGGCAGAGTCGGTTGGGTAGGTGGAGGGCTTATAAAGGAATCAGTCTGGAATGATTTCCTCCACCGTCCTCATGAGTTCGGGGAGAGGGATTTCCGATGGATCGTTGGAAAACGGAGGATCGGGTAAGCCAAAATCCGAGGGGTCTGGTGAATAATAGGGATCCTGAGCTGCCTCAGCCAGAAGCGAAGTCGGCCGTGGCGGCGGTGTTGGAGGCGGAGGATCGACGGAGGCGGAGGATAGCCCCGCGGTGGTCGGATGCGAACAGCAGCGCTTGGGGAGGAAAGCCGACCAGGCGGAAGTATAATCAGGCGCCTTGCGTTTGAAGGTACGTAAGGAAGAGTCCATCAAGGAATGCACCTGAGAAGGTGTAAGAGGTTCGTTAGTTCGCGTAGAGGTGTCGGAGGAGCAGGATGATAGGTCCAATGGTAAAGCGGAGGTGGAAGCAGAGGCTCGTTTAGCCGCTACCTTCCGCACCTCGAGTTGCAACTTTAGTCGCGCATAATGTTCTTTGGTGCGAGCGAGCTCAGTAGAAAGAGACCAGAGGTCAGTTGCCGGAGGCGGTTGACCGCACGGTATCGGTGAAGTGGCGGCGGTATTGCACTGTGGAGGGAAAGATTCCGACAGCAGTGGGTTCGGAGGCGGAGGCTCCAGTAAGTCCTGTTCGGTGGTAAGTTCGAGAACATCTACGTTCTCGGGAGACGGAGGAACAGAGGAGGCAGAAAGGCGAGATTCCCTGGACGTCCCTTTTGCTCGCGGCATCGAAGCGGAGGCTAGTGCTGGAAGTGGAGGTAAGCACAGCGATCCCACGAAGTGAACAGCGTGGCTCCTAGAGAAGAAAGGTGAGCCCTGCCGCGCCGCTTCGACTATTTATACGATGGAGACTCCCTAATAGCTGCGCAGTAGGTAGCGAACCGGAAGAACTCTGTTTAATCTCGAGTTGAACAGCATTGTGAGAAGGAGAATGCTAAAAAAAAATAGGTAATGTATTTTTTTCACGGCAACTAGAAACGAACACTGTAGATGATGTTCACTAATTTCTTGGTGAAAATTTCGTTAACCTGCGTCAGAGTGAGCACAGATTACGAAAAAAAAAAGATCACATTTCAGGTGCACACACTAGGTCACAAATCGTGTTGTAGTGGAGAAGCATTAAGCTGTTCAGGTCTGTTCAACTGGGAGATCAGTTCTAGTTAAGTTTCTTACTGAGCTCTGGACTCCATCACCAAGAAAGCTTGGCACAGAATCCAACAACGTGAAAAGAACACCAACCAGAACTGAAAACTGACATCAAGCCAAGGGAAATCATCACGCACTTAGCAGGAGGTACTTACTACACGAAAATGGTGAACGGTGCTTCAGCAGATACCCACCCAATATTAAGAAACTTCTGAAATCACAATTTCAAAGCTCACACTTCACCACTAATAAATGAACAATTATAAACTCTGTCCACTTGAATTTTCCGTGAAATCATGCAGCGTCCACCTTCATCAGAAGTCCAGGCAAAAAACAAAATACTAAACGAGGTTCACATTGCTTCAGCTTGTGTCGGAATCAGAATTAGAATTTGAACTTGCCGTTTTTTCCATTGGACTACGTAACTGATCTTTATCGCGCGCTCAAACTGATTGCCATGGTCTGCTGAGATTCCTGGCGAGTTCTGGTCTAACTAGGCGGTCGATGTTCGGATAGGATGGATGGGCAATGTTCATGAGTGCTGCACCATGCTTCCGAAATTGTTGGATAGCCAGGGATTCCAACTCACATGATTTTCTTTTCGTTGGTGCACGGAAATTCCATTGAGTGGGTCTGATGTTCGTACTTTTCCTTGGTATCATGGATTCTCGTCTGGAGTCTTCAGTGTGTCTCTCCAATGAAACAGATTTGCAGTCCCTATACGGCACGTAGTACATGACATTATTTTGGCTGAAGCACCCTGGGTCTGCAAGTGGCTGTTGCAGCACATACTTTTTACTCTGCTGGTTTTTTGGAGGGTGGAGGGACGAGTGGGAGTCGGACCTCTATCCTTGCTGCGGATTGGATAGGGATGGGATGATTGTGGGATAGGCTTCGGGGTGGGGGGAGGAGAGCAGGACAAGGGGAGTGAGGGGGAGGGGGGGGTGGTTCGGGGTGCTTCCTCTTCCTCCCCCCCCCACCCCGAAGCCTATCCCATGATCATCGCACCGCTATCCAACCCGCAGCAAGGATAGAGGTCCGACTCCCACCTCCCCCGTCCTTTTCCCTCCAAAAAACCAACGGAGTAAAATGCATGTGCTGCAACAGCCACCTGCAGACCCAAGGTGCTTCAGCCATAAGAATGTTGTGCTGCGTGCTGTAAACGCGGTCTCGTATCAGACGCTCGTGGTGAGGACACCTCAACACCACCGAAGAAAAAACCTGAGGGCAGAACTCTTCAACTCAAGAAGAAAATCGTCTTTATGGCGATCTCACTTTAAAAACACCAAAATGTAAATACTGTATTTTATTTTTGTGTGGCATAAAGCCAAAACCCTACTAGCTTAGTTATGTTTAGGAGGGGCTTCCACTGTGATGGTACTTAACCTCACATAAATGGAAAACACACAATATTTTTTATTTGTAAAACAGGTGACGACTTACTTTATTTATGAAAAATGTCCGACGTTAAAATCACTTGTCTGCTTCTGCAAACAACTTACAATCTAACCTAAATGCGTTATAGCATATTTGAAACTAAGCTGGTCTATTTATTCTTTTGATTTTTGCACTTAATGCACTTTGGTAAACTTAACTTCTTGCCATGAACCCTACCGGAGCTCAAAATTTTATGTTTGTATATTTTTACGGACCCAGTGTTTATTTTTATGTTTATTTTTTTCAGCATCTCCATCGGAAACTCCGACCGTAGCAAACCTCTAAAAACGAAAACAAACTAGCTTTCCTTCAATTAAATTCATGCCTTGTAATTATCAGTTCGTTTCCCAAAGCCAAATAATGATCCTGAGTTTCACACTTCGTTCCTCCCCCCCCCCCTTCCTTCAATAGTTGCGATACGTAATATCGTAGTTTTATTTTTATAGGCCTAAAAATTCACGTTGTTATGAGTTCAAAACTCACTTGCACTTCCAAAGCCAGGCCTCTAACGCTCCCAAGTCGGCAATTCCCTTTGTCAATGCAGCCTCACCAATTCCTTTCCAATCAAAACACTCCATCCAATTTCCCTTCCACTCAGAGCGCTCAGCTACCCTGCCCGTCCGCGCCGTCCTACCTACTTCCGGTAGTGACAGCCCGGCCGGTTTTGGTCAGTCTCTCCTCCTCCAAGAGTTCCCCACTACCCCACTCCACCCCTCCGTCGCTCTCCTACAGGTCCGCGCTAACCCTCTACCTGCCTGCCAAGCAGAAGGCATAAAAACCCAGACCCAGTAGAGTTTCGTTAGCACAGCTCAGGAATCTCAAAGCTTGAGGTAGCTACGCCGGTCGGGAGTGGAGATGCCGCGGTCCGATTGTTGCTATGCCGGGCAAAGGTAGTTGGTTCGTATAACTTAGTTTAAATTAAAAGTTTATTTTTTGGACTCTAAAATTCAAAATTTATAGTTTAATTTTAAACATAACCTCTTGGCTTTGAATGTAAACTTATGATGCGTTAAGCCAAACGGCATTTCGGACGTTAACGGCCATAACTTAAGGGTTCACGGTCCCTTACTAAAACCCAGCTTTCATTTCTCCGTTTCATTAACGTAGCTTAATGTAAACAAAGGCCGTCGGGTCAATTAGATTTGCAGAAGCATAGTACTTCATGGAGCGTACATCCCTTTTCTAATGTGAATTCCGAGGCGGACGGTTTGATCTTTTGGGTGTTCCCGTTTGAAACGTAACTGTAAAACCAGGTCTACTATTATAAGTCAGCCGAGGCTGTTTGTAATTTAGAGGGCTCTTTTGCGAAATCCCCGTTGCCTACAACTCACTGTTTCTAATTTGAAATTGTTTTTGTGAACATAATTTTTGTTCAAGTTGAATTTAATGTAAATTCCCCTTGTCATTATAAACTAAACTAAGTTGTAAATTTACAGAATGTAAAGTGCGATCTTTTAAACATGTTTGTTTAAAAATAAAAACCAGGAGTTTTAAACGTCCGTTGGTTTATTCGTTCGTTGATTGGTAGAAGTTAGTATTTAGGACAATTCTCTTCAAATATAACTTAGCTGGCCTTTTCCCACCTTGGCGGCAGCGTTACCCGCTATTTAATCACTAGTTAGGTCTTAGATTAGGACTTCAATGCTCCATTCCCTACATCGGGACAGTAGCAGTTGTGCTGTTTAACCGAAAAAGTACGCTAAAGCAACACAGAGTGATAGATAGTCAGTTACACCAGGCGTCCGGCGATGCTACAAGCACCTACTCAGTCGTAGCACCCGCCGTTATAGTGCCGTGTAGAGACTGCACATCTGTTGAGACACACCAAAGACTCCAGACGAGAGTCCAAGAACACCAAGGAAAAATGCGAACATCAGACCCACTCAATGGAATTTCCGTGCACCAACAAAAAGAAAATCACCAGATAGCGTGGGAACTCACCTGTACTGCTGAAATCCAATACACCAAATGATACCCACCTTCGTGGGTTGGGATCCCTGGCCATCCCACAATTTTGGAAGCATGGGGCAGCACTCATGAACATTGCCCATCCATCCTACCCGAACATCGACTGCCAGGGTCGCCAGGAGCTCGCCAGCATCTTCAGCAGGCAATGGAAATCACGAGTTTGAGCGCGCGATCAAGATCAGTATTCCAACGAAAAATGCGGCAAGTTCAAATTTTACAGCCTAAAGCAATGTGAACCTTGTTTAGTACTTCGTTTTTTTTGCCTGGACTTCAGATGAAGGTGGACGCTGCATTATTCCACTGAAAATTCAAGTGGACAGAGTTTATAATTGTTCATTTATTAGTGGTGAAGTGTGAGATTTGAAATTGTGATGTCGTACGCATGCCACTGTAAACACCGCTTGCCGGTATCTTCCCAAACTTCTGAAAGCCACTAAAATTGGATCTGCCCAAACCACGCTTCCCACACCACTCTTTCCCTTCCTCCTTATCTGTACATGAAATGGACCAAAACTTGCTCCTACATAATCACACGATCACAGGGATGCGACGAAATTTACATGCTACAGCCCTATACAATTGATTATTACAAATGTAAAATATTAAGTGGGGAGAGGGGGGTAACACAAACACAGCAAATGTTCATGAAACATCTACAAATTGTCTATCAACGACGCACCCATGCAAATAACATCGGAAGACCAGGGAAGAGGAAAACAAGTCCCATGCGCACTATGTCCATTTGGCTTGTTG
>JAHWFP010002686.1:0-10026 GCA_023313725.1 Lithobius niger
ATAATAATAGCGCAGACGACATCTGGAACACTCGTAACACTGTACATCATATTCCTTGCGGGGAATCAACATACAACGCCAATTAAATTGTCCAGAGCCTTCAAAAACTTAGAAAGCGGTTTAGGTCCCATAAATCAAATTTTAAACTACATGCAGAAACTAATTCGCTTGTCCAGCATTGCCTAGCTACTGGATCGTCACCTGACAAGTTAAGTACGAAATGGGCCACACCCCCACACTGGACCAAGTTCAAATACTTTTCACAGAAATAAATTACAGACCCAGATTGAACCTGGAAACACTCATTATCCATACACATAAACACCCAGTCCTGACCCAGCCCCTAACTTAAAGAATATTTTCTGATTATTGATATATTTTATCTAAATAAATATACTCGGGTGACTCCCCACATAGCAGGCCGTCTCCGTAATGGATTGTTCCGTGGAACCGTGTGACTGGATTTCCATGACGCCGAGTCCTTCCTCCTTGACTTGGAGGAACGTATGCTACTTTGTTTTAAATTTTAGCCGTTTTGACGGAAAATTTCAGGGGTTTTTGCTCTTTCATTTATATCTGGTAATTTTAGCATTATGCCCTTTTAAAAAACGAGGTGACTAGGCAGATACCTGCCGAGATTTTGGCATGCCTTTTTATTAGTAATTTTTTTTAAACCTGATAACGAGAATTACAATTTCCGAGTTGTCTTTGCTTGTTAAGCACTTGAGGGATTCTCTTTTCTATCCGTATCATGCTTGTTCCATTGCATTACCAAGGTTTGTGAAAAGGGAAAGCCCAAAATTACATAAAAGTTACGGCAATGTGTCGAGACAATACAGATATATGAGGGTGATAATATAGGTGGCGAGATCAAGATTGAAATTAAGTTTAGAACGTCAAGACAGACTCCTTAGGATACGGTTTGTTTAAGACACTTTTACTTTTGTTACCTGTAACTTGAAAATTTCTTGGGTCTTGTTGTGCAAGATCTCACTCTTTTCCCTCTCACTACGTTCGTGTATCAGACGAATAGCTAGGTTTTGTAACATTTTAACAGGTTTGACTGAATGTAGAAAACCGTTTCACGTGGGGGGAAAAACAAGAAAGATTACCACGTTTGCAACATTTTCACAAGTTTGATCTAATGTTGAAAAACTCGGTCAAACAGTAAAGCCAGCACGAAAGCAAGCACCTTTTTTACTGTGTATACTTTTACGATTATAGTGTTGAAGACCCATTGTAACTCAAACTTGCAGATATGTTTCTATTTTAAATTTAGAATTGTTTCTATTTATGATCATATCGTAATAATATTTACTTTCATGCGTATTCCATCTGGAATACCATCCCCATCAATATCCGTTTTGGAAAATAATGCGCTAGCTTCTTGCATCATGCTGGCCATATCGGCTATGGTCGTGATCATATTTCTTCGACCAACATTGTTGTAAAAAGTATGGTCAGCCATAAGGGTAACACGGCAGTCGGTTTCTGTCCACGCCCGTGTTTGTCGACGTCTACGCGTCGCAACATTGCGAATCACACGTCTACGAAAAGAATTCGGACCGGTAAAGGAATGATGGTGCTCCTGACGGCTGCTGGGACTGCTGACGTCATTCGACGCGAAAAAAGCGTTATCAAAATGGTGGGCATCTGCAGATCGATTTTGAGACTGTACAAACTTCACATCTGAACGACGGTAAATGACACTTTTGAAACGTACATTTTCTGTAAAGTATTTACTGGACGCTTCGACAAAGTACTGTTCATCTGGTACTGTGATAATACCGCTGAAGATATCACGATAGATGTCTCCGTGCACGAAAGATGTGGGATCTTCAAGAAGTCGACCCTCGACGAGAAATTCACGTATTTTAGATGCAGATTCATATTTGGTCGTGTTGTCTTCCTCGTGAATCTCTATAACTGCTAAAGGGGACAAAATGCTCGAACCGATCGTCAGCTCAAGTTCAAAACTGTGTCCAAATGCTCTGAAATGGTAAGACAAGACTTTTTCGCCGCCTCTGCCGACTTGGGCCTGACCAAACACGGAATGCACTATTGGTTCGTAATACGAAATGAACGAATTCAATCTGTTAGCGGAAACAATGTGTTTCTCGGAAGTTAGCAGAAAGTCGAATAATATGTTCAGAAAGATACAAACTTGAGTGCTGATTCCTTGAGTTAACTTGGCACATTTCCTTAAATGTGTTTTCATATTGTGTGTGTAAGAGAAATATAACGACGTCAGGACAAATCTTCAAATCAATCATAACTTCTTATTGATGCGTATTATTTGTATACGACTTCAAACAACAATTTTGTTTAATTGCCAAAAATTAAAAAAAAGGAAACAACCTAATTTCCACCACTACCATTAGGTACTTTGAGAATAACAGCAATACATGACGTCATCGATTGTTGGTCAACGTTTAATTGTAATCTTGACAGTAACCACGTGCCCATTAACCACGTGGAGAAAGGTCAGACGTGTACGTGACAATTTCGTACATTAGTAAAGGCCGTAGCCTTAACTGTAAGGTTTGACCTCAACCTCCCATGCTAAAGCCGAAATTTCGATGCTTAATTTTTCTGCTGTCTTTCAATAGTTTCGTCTCAAATTTAGTCTACAAGCTATGTTGGACCTGGTCAACATGTGGCAGAACTTTTATTAATTTCCAATTTCTAGATCTTGACTAGTTATTAAACGAAATCGGTCGACTGACTACAGCCTACGAGATTGAGGTCGAGTCAGAGCCATGGTCGGAGCGCATAAAACTGAAAACTTGGTTATCGGCAGTGTACTCTTAAAAACTACACACACCCGGGAAAAAGTAATTGAGGATGAGTCGCACAAGAAAAAAAAAATCACTACTTATTATCATTCGCATTTTATAATTACAGTCATAGAGTCATAATACCTCCTGATGTAATCCTGTCCGACAGTTTGAGTAGCTTTACGGTTATTCAAACATATTCCTGTTAGCGGTGCACCTTTCAGATATCACTACAAGCGTGTCTTGTCAACACGCGGTTTGCACCGTTTAGTAGGTAGCTTTGCAAAAATGATTATTTTGAAGAATTCAAGGTTTTCCATGCAATTTTGAATAATTTTAAAATAGTTTTAATTTAATAATGATTTTGTAGGCTCTAAATGAGAGGTGTTACATTAAAAAAGTTTATTTGAGCGTTGGCACTTGATATCGGCCCTTTTGTGTTTCGTGCTGCGGTGATTCACGTTAAGGGAGTGTCTTTTATTAAAATTGAGTTTACTTGCTGGTTGATGCCATAACGGTAATGTAAACACATAGGATTTTTCATTAACTATAACCCCAATTTTTGTTGCTAGTGCGAGGCTACAAGGAAAGGGGGAGGTAAAGCTGGGAACCCCCTACAACTTAAGAGCTGATTTAAAATTAAGTGTACGTAACCATTTTGTTTCACTATTTCCATTGTACTAGTACATGCAAGTTATCTTATGCAAGCCTGACGTGTCATTAAATAGCCAATTGTGCATGTGCAGTCCTTTAGGAGTGGATCATTATTTGTCATGAGGTGGCGGGGGGGGGGGGGGGGGGGGGGCGGGGACAAGGCTGGCTGAGGTGAGGAAATCATAGGTGGGCTTCGTTGATGTTTCAGGCTTTCCGGTGGGAAGGGGCGTGGACGGGTCACACCTTTTTTAGCCCTGTAAAGGTAGGATCACGAGTAAAAATAACCATTGACCAAACAGGGGAAAAATACATTTCTGAACTTCAAAGATGTCACAGTCAGCAGTCATTATTTCTAAACACATCTTGGTTTCTGCCCCCCTCCCTTGATATAAGTCTTACTTTTCCACAATAAAAAGAAAGAATTTGATTACAAATTTTATTATCATTTCTTGCTACTAGATGACTTTGTTAGCAGTGTTTTAAATGATTTAATTTTCATGCGTGCATTTTTTTTTCCTAAAAAGAAATTTGATAAAAAAACAAGGCAAAATAGTTAGTTAAACTATAACCACACTCACTGAACTCATGAAACTAAAATGCTCAGTAAGACTAAGCGAAAGCTCCTGTTTTTATCTGTTTTTATACTGTGATTGGGCTAGAGTTTTTAGTTAGTTAAACTGCTAACAACGGCAAGTAGTCCCAAGAAATGGTACTAAAATTGTTAAATCTAAACTTCATTCGTTTTATTGTATCAAATGCAATGGACTTTAATTATTCTTTCTGTATTTACGAGACGTGATAAATATGTAGGTTTATTTGTAGGCTTATGTCCATCATTAATAACATACTATGTGTATACGTATTCCTCTACTCCTCTTGATCTAAAGCACCTACAAAGTTGAGAGCACCACCAAATGAACGACAATTAAATTGCACTTCCGTTAAGCCTGATTTCATTGCGGTAACTTGACCCCCCCCCCCCCCAATACGTGAAAATTTGCTCTGAAGACTTCAAAGTTCGATCAACCTAACTAACCAGAAAGAAATCAACTAAACTACACGATGCGTGAATCGACGCCAATAGAGTGAGCGAAGCATTGCTGGTTATTGTAATAAACAAGAGTAAAGCACCTTACTTGCCCTTTAAGTGCTGAATGAAATAAACGGATCAAAAAACCTATAACAGCCTATATGTTTGCTGAAAAATAACCTATAAAAACCTATAATTTAAATTGTACAACCTATTTTTTAACCTAGCCTATATTTTTTAATTTGAGGTCTGCGAGGCCTGAATTTTTAATTGTTTGCTAATAATTAAGAGATCATAAATCTAAAAGACTAATGCGGTAAAAATTAAAATTATTTATGCCAATAGATCGCACACACACACGCTAGTATGTCGCCGCCAAGTAACAGTAGATCAGCCCATTGCAGATACCCGATTGTAAAAAAATTGATTGTTAATGATAAAAAGGCGGCCTCACTAGCAGACATGTGTCTGTTAACTGTAAGCAACTAAAACCATATTTTGGCATGTTGAGGATAAATTCCAAAGCGACAGAAATCTTTCAAATTGTGGTAAATGTAAGGGGAGGGTGCAGGACTGCAGGGATAAAGAAAAAATCAAAGCTAAAGGTTGAGTCTCGACCATTCATAGAGAGAAAGATGCGTCAATAACGTAATTTTTATGTTACTGACTAGCTAGCTAGTAACAAGTAACTAGCCAGCTAGTAACGCTAGCTCCATGTTAAATCCCATAGACTCATTGCTCATGGCTAGCGCAAAATTGAGAAAGGCCTACGAAGCTGAACTTTTGCACACGGATGCATGGTGATCTGAGCATGGTCCTTTTGTTGGTTTGGGGGTTCTAGGGGTCAGGACAAATGCGGGGCAGGGTTCTGAAATTCGCCACCAAAGATTTTAAGCAACAATGGCTTGAACAATCAAAACTGGTCATTAGATTTATTGTAAAAGCCTGGATGAACTAAAAACTGAACTGACAAAATAAAGAATCATTAACGTTGCCGTGGATTGCGTAAGAATAAAGGGATGCACGTTAGATGATGGTTACGCAACAATACGAGCATCCACGAGCTAATGGGTTTTTTGTTAATAACCCAAAAATAAAATGTTTCGCGTTCTGCTGTATTTGTAACAGCGACCTTCGATGGTTTCTGCATAACTAAATGTGAACGAAATCTTGAAAAATTAAGGGGAAGGTGCCCCTTAAAACAAAACAACTGAAGGGGATTTGCTGATTGAGTTAGCGAAGCGAAGCGAACGAAATCAGCGATTGTCAGCCAGTGTGTGCAAAAATGGGATTGAAGCAACTTAAGCAGACGGTGTAACCTTATGTATGTTCACAGTTGTGATATCCACCCAAAACCAAAACTAGTAGTAAAACCCGCCAAGTTTCCAAAAACGGTCAGCCTTTGAAGGTAGTGATATCATTCCACCAGGGAAACCGCCGCCAAGGTCAATCCTATTAGCCAAGTTAATCGCACCCAATAATACTTTGGACGTAAAATGTAAAGTTGAAGATTGCTACAGCGAGTAGCAATCTTCAAGTTTTCATTTAACTTGTGAACTATTAGTCGGTGCGATTAACTTGGCTAATAGGATTGACCTTGGCTGCCTTTCCCTGCTGGAATGATATCACTGCCTTCAAAGGCCGACCGTTTTTGGAAACTTCTTTGAGTTTCTACCAGTTTTGGTTTTGGGTGGATTATAATATACTAACCTAAAAAATTATGAAGTGCGATTTTAAAATACGAAAATCATACCGGTTTTTTGACGACATAATTAATGCGTTTATGGTGGTTCGTCTATTAGGTGCAATGCCAACTGAGACAGTAGCTGCGTTCTTCGCTACGAGTAACGCAGCTACTATCTCAGTTGACCTGGGAGAGACCTTGGACGCCATCGGCGCATGGCTGTTATAAGGCAGGCGGAAAGTTATAAGGCAGGTGGAATGTTGCTTTAAGTGTCAAACGAGTTGGTTTTTGTTTTCTATTGTCATTATATTCTGCATAGCTGGTATTATTTATGCAAATGGAGCCGATGACCATGACACCTGGGCTCTAGTAACACATTACTCAGCTGGTAATTTTATAGTATGAAAGCACCAGAAAGAAATTATGTTCCTTTATTAAGGTTAGTCATGAAAACGGCAAAGTCTAGAAGTAAAGCTGCCCTATAATAGTGAAATGTGTTTCAGCAGATATCGTTTTCCTTTCCCTCGTCCTACTTTCTTCGATTGGAGGAAGGGTAATTAAGATTAAGCTGGGACAAGTAATTTTAGAATGTGAAAACACCAGAAATTAATTTCTATTTCTTTATTAAGGTTGTAAAGTTGTAAAGTCCGTCATGAAAACGGCCTAATCTAGAAGTAAAGCTCCATAATAGTGAAAATATGTTTCAGCAGAGATCATGTTCCTTTCCCTCTTGTCTTTCCTCGTTTGTAAGGGTACATTTATGTGACGACCTCTCAGCTAGAGTTGAAAGTGAGAAAGCGAAAGTTTCGTTGCCATGGTAAAAACGCTAGCGGGATAGCTATCTACGACATCCTTTGGTTAAATATGTGTTCGTATCAATCCGTGACAATAAGATAAAGAATTGTTCCAAAAGAAACAGTTTTCCAAGTTGCTTCTGAACTGTCATTATTGACTGTTTCGTTACGTTTCGACAGAGCCACAACCGACGCCATGTTGACATTTCAAATTACTTATTAGCTTCTAGCTAGCTGCGACATCGCTATGTAAATGTGTTCGGCGCTATGAACAAATGCCAAGTTAGGCTACGTAATCCAAGCTGGATCTCAGTAGTGGGAGACTGATGACCTTGTGTCCCGAGTTCCGGTTGAGGTCCAATCAACTAGGATCCCTAACCAATTCAATCCAATCCTTTATACACCTAGACCACCAGGCAATTAATCTACATCAAAACAGATCGGAGTAGTCTCTCCTTAAGATCTAAATGCTATCAACTTGCAGTCAACTTCGTTCTGCCATTGCTTCGTTGCTCCGAATCTCAGCAGTCGTTGTCACGTTGAAGATTGGTTTGCTGTTAACGACGATGTCATTGGGGGAATATATAGACGCGCTTCCACCGTTTTTGGATTATTATGAGCCGCTAAACAAGTTCGTAGTATTGACAGCTCCTCAAGTGCAATCCGGTGTTGTACGCTGGCAGACAATGTCATTTTATGCCTTTATGCAGGAGTTTAATTTACGCTTGGAGTTCAAACCCGATATTTTTGTTCCCGACGCCAAGTTGACGATTCATTGGAGTCAGCAAAAAGTCACCCGTCAATCCATCGAAGATTTCACTGGCCACTTCGTCAATGGTCATCTACAGAACGATAACGAGTCTTACGTCATTGGAAGTTTAGATGGAGCCAACTTTGAGGGCATCATTTTCACTGGCAAAGAAATCTATTACGTTGAACCATCCTTCAAACATTTCAACAGTAGCCCAAAGTTTAAATCTATAATATTCCGTGCCTCTGATATTAACATCACAAAAGTATTGGCATGTGACAAAAAAGGCCACACCGGTAATTCAAGTGGCTCTGATGGAAAATCTGAGTGTATGCGAAGGCGCCTTGGCAGCACGTCCATTAGCAAAAGAAGAGGAAATAGACGCTGGAATGGCCTCCTGAGGACGAAAAAAGAAGTTGAAACACCCACAGGCCTTCACGGTGCCAATATTTGCCTGCTTAAACTCGTGTGTGATCACACATTTTTCCAGTTTGTGACCGATCACACAACAGAACGAACGATCCTAGAAATGCGGCTCATCATCGCTGAATCAAGCAAAATCTTTAAAGAAATAGACTTCAACGCCAATGGAATGCCGGATGGATTTGATTTTCAAGTTGCAGCTGTGGACATAGTCTACGCGGAAGATTCGCCCAACTACAAAATGTACCGACGTGACCTCGCTATCGACCAGTTTCTTAGTTCCTTTGCTGAAAGTGATTATGATGAATTCTGTTTAGCCATTGCTTTCACCCACCGTAATTTTCCCAGTGGCATCTTGGGATACGCCTTTTCTGGCTCTCCGGATTTGCGACGTCCTGGCGGGATCTGCCAAAAACGACGAAGATCCCCGAAGAGCCCGTATCCAAAGAGTTATAATACTATGGTCATCACCATCATCAATTCAGATGGCGAAATAATGCCTCGACGGGTGAATGGCATGAACCTATGCCATGAAATCGGGCATGCATTTGGAGCCCCTCATGATGATTTAACCGATTATGAATGTTCTCCAACGGCACCTAAAGGAGGCAAGTACATCATGTCGCCAGTTTCTCTCACGTGGAACGAGAACAACAACATGAAATTTTCTCGCTGTAGCTTGGAAGTAATGAAAAAAGTGCTGGAATTGAAAGGTGGATGCTTGACTTCTCGAAAACCTATCTGCGGAAATAGTAAGTTCTAAAAATGGTAAATATGCTGTATTGCATCTGATTATCGTGATGTACATGTTCTATTATTCACCTTACCAGAATTACTTGTTAGTATGGAAGCTGCTTGAAATATACTAGTAGGTTATAGTTTTTTATCAATAGGTTGGCTACAGCTCTAATTTGAAATCGTTTACAGTATCTTGGGGATCTGTCACCATCATTGACACAAAAGGAAGCTTGTATACTCATTGAAGTTATGCTCTCAGTTGGCACATACGCATTCCTTAATCTGAAAGGCTGCAAACAGCAATCCTGCATCAACTTGATTTCCGTCTGACATTCGGTTTTTGAATTTTTGCAACAGTATCGGTGATTAAATCATTGCAGTAAAATGCATTTCGAAAATCTCCCTAACGTTCTAATTTAGTGTTTTCTTTGTCTGCAAGGCGATGAAGTGGGCGACGCAGCGTCCATAGTTGTTCCATCTGCATTAACCCTTAATCAGGCATCGTATTCGACGGGATGCGTACTACAAACAGGCAAAAAACTAAGTCTCAACGCGCATCGCCAGCTTTGTGAAGGTTCCCCGGGGACCCTGACCAAAGCGGTCAACAACAGCCTAGTGGTTAGCGTCCTCGTCTCCTAAACAACAGAACGAAGTTTCGAATCGCGTGACCTGCGTAAGATACATATGGGAGTTACGAAAAAATCACTAGAAGCCGTTGTGCCAATTTAAAGGTTAAGTTAAATTTATCAGGCGCGATCAATGACTCTTTTTACAGTCCACAATTCTGCCCGTCCAATTCCTTCTTTTCTTGTTCTGAGCACCCTGCATCTTCAGTAAAATATCAAGTTATTACGACAAATTACAAGTACTACATTGGTAGTTATGCCAGTGTGTAATCGTTTAATCCGATCTTCGATTAACGTCAGGTAATATACAGGCTAATCACTTAAGGTGTGTTTCGTCTTGAATGCTCAAATATTATTGTGCGACATGTCGGGGAAACCATACACGACGTGATGAGGACGGGGTGGGGGGTGAAGGATACTATAGAGCAGTAACACTGGCCGCCATATTGGCATCAGATTGGCACCAGTATGGTGGGTTTTGGAGGGCATAACTACAAGGTGCACTACATAAAAATGGAGGGAAAAACAACGGAAGAGTGGATTTCTTAG
>JAHWFP010002696.1:0-18996 GCA_023313725.1 Lithobius niger
CTGGAGAGGGAACCATGCGTTGATTTTTAGATGCAATTACTTTATGCCATCAACGTTAAAAAAAAAAAAAAGACAACAAAAAACACTTATCCTTGTGAAATAAATATGCACTGCAAACAGCCCTTAATCCTGTTATAAAATATCCACAAAAGCAAGAAATTACGGGCGAAAAGCTGCGTTTGTGCTCGTTCCATTAAATATGACACCGATATTCGTCAACTGATTCAGGCAGGAATTAACTTGTGACCTGCTCTCTTTTCCTAAAAAAAAACGGTCTCACCATCTTTAAAAACGTGTGTGTGATTGTAAACGAACCGTGAAATACACAGAGAGCAATCAAAAACCGTTAGAAAAGTAATAATTGGCATTCATCAAAACACAAGATTAATTACTTACTTAAGCGGAATATGTTAATGACAACTTAAAACGTTTAATTATCATTACCTTGGTAACCATTCTGATAAGTGGGCAACGTTTAAGAAGCTGGGAGGAAAAAGAAAAAAAAAAGAGGTAATTACGAAATAATTTCAAGGTCGCGGAAACGTGTGCTGCTTATAAATTATATCATCAGTTTATGATTATAAGGAGGAAAATAACTTTACGTTTTGGTATATTTTCATTCAGGCTACTGGCAATAACGGATGAAGAAATAAAATGGGACATCGTTTAAACTTGCGGATGTAGATAGCGGGAATGTCATGAAATGAACGACAATTATTTCCTTAATGATAATTTCGTACGAGGAAATCTTAATTAATTCCAAAACAACAAAATTGGTGTATTTAACGGAAGACTGTTTGTAAAGGTTATTGGGTTCTGAAAAAAAAAAACGAGGTAACGTCTTGTTCATATCTAATTATTTTTTCGAAGCCTTGAAAATCGTGTAAAGTCCTTCCCCCTCCCCCACCCCCGCCATCTTAAAGGTAGTTGCGAACGTTGATCTTGTGGGCATGGTATACGTCACGGCGCTGTTGCTTACTCTTTCAAACAGGACGGAAAGCCAACTGGGCTAGAAAAAGTCTAAATAAAAACGGATCGAAACCTAATAACATTGCCTTTTGAACTTAAATGTCAGACTGCCTGAACGGGGAATTGAACCCACGACCTTTGAAGCCAAATGCCGAGGTCCTACGCTGATTGGCTGTGTCAGTATGACTCAGCGGTAGAGGTGGTGGGTTTAATTCTTTGCTAAGGCAGTCTGATATTTAAGTCTAAATCTTTGCATCCGTCTATTTAGCTAACTCTATTGTGGTAATCAAGCTCATAGGTAATTGCAGACTTACCAAAAAAAAGGTGGGAGGGGTAGTAGAACTACACAACCGAAAAAACGAGGAAAAAATGGCAAAAAAGTAAAATTTTCAAAGGAAAATATAAATACTATACACGTAGACAGCATTTCTCGCGAGAGGTTGAAAACTCATTATAGCTATCTCGAACAATAATCGTATCATTTAATGGCTTCCAAAATAAGGTCGGGGGGGGGGGGGTGCACTTGTACTCCAACTACGGGAGCCCCTGTTGAATTGCACCTTTCTTTCAAGAGAAAGGGGGAAAAAAGATCTTGAGTTCCAACGCTCACCGCGTGCTTCGCGAAGGGTCCCTGGGAACCACAAACAAAGTGAGCAAGTACAGCCAGGGTTGGTAAGGAAGGGGGGGGTGGGGGTGGGGAGGGGACACAATGGGGAAATTTGCACCGGCCCCGGAGGTCGACCGACCTCAGTTTAGTTGATCTACGTAGCCCAGCGCCATACATTTTGCCCTTCCTTACCGAGGTTCTTGAGTTAATGGTCGGATTCAGAATGATTCAGTTCTGAAATCTGAAAGCTGGATCGAATCCCATGAGCGTCCAGTTAATAGAAGAAAAAAATACTGTCCAGAAGTTGTCCGATGATGGAGCAGCTCCGAGCAGGACGCATATAACTTTGTTTACACGGACAGTCCAGATCCCACGAAAATGATGATTTTTAATTTTTCCTGTTTTTCCAAATTACGTGCCTTGATCGCGCCGGTTAAACATATAAATAACATCTGAAAGCCGCAACCAAAAATTTGTCCGGCTGGAGTCTTAATTGCAGGAAGGTACACCTAAGACGTCAAAATCGATCGATAAACGCAACACCAACCGTATGATTGTAGCAATTTTGACCTTGTCGGCACGTAGTGACGCATTGCTTCGCGCGAAATTGTCTTCTGTCTGGTTAGGCCTTGACTCCTGAGATCCGTACAGACGCTTCGAAATCAGATTGTCCGTGTAAAAACTATTATCGAGCAAAACGATTTGGTCCCGCCGATTTAGACCCGAATAATTTGGGACCCGGCGAATTACTCCTGCGACAATTTGGTCCCGGAAAAAACAAAAATAAAATTATGTGTTTTTATGAAGTTTTTGAGTAGCCATATCGTTAATGGAAAATGTATGACACTTGTATAAATAGTTGTAAAAGTTGTATGTGAGTAGGAGGGGGAACGTGTTAAAGCTTCAGGAGCATAAAGTGTGGTCGCTACTCCATGAATGGAAGAAGAATGTCAGGTCAGACCCTCCTGAGGAATGGTGAAGGAGGTTGGGATTTGTTTCTGGTGTAAATCGCTCCACCCCGACCCCTTGCAGATAATTAAGAGCATAAATTAATAACAATTAGTTAACTTTTAATGACAATGAATGAATGCAACAAAATAACAATACAAAATAAATAAAACCGACAAAATGGCTGCACAAAAACTTTGAAAAAATATGCTTAAAAAATATTATACCACGGCTGTGACGTCACGCTTACTCAACGCCATGCTAAATTTTCGTAGGTTAAATCCCGTTAACCGCGACCGGAAGTGTGCATCGTCGGAAAAAGTGTGGGTTATCAAGTTACCCCACACAATTTTGCCCCACACGCTTTTGCCGATAACCTACACTTTTTTACACTTCCGGATCACACGACCGGGAACGCAAACAGCAATACAGTAAAGGCGGTAGAGAGCGTAGCAGAAACGTGTCGTGCCAAGAACAAGTGTCGTGCCGAGAACAACAAGTCCAACAAGCCAAAAATGAAAATTGCGATTCCAGCTCAAGTCCACATCTCCAATGTGTCAAATGGAAAATTAATAAAAGTTGGGACACATGTTCACCAAGTCAAACAAAGCTTGTATGCTAAATTTGAATGGAAAATATTGAAAGACAGCAGAGAAATTAAGCATAGAAATTTCAGCTTTAACAAGGGATGTTGGGGAGCTTTTACTGTAAGGTTTGACCCCATCACCCCAACCTCCCTTGTTAAAGCTGAAATTTCTATGCATAATTTCCCTGCTGTCTTTCAATATTTTCCATTCAAATTTAGCATATAAGCTTTGTTTGACTTGGTGAACATGTGTCCCAACTTTTATTAATTTTCCATTTGACACATTGGAGATCTGGACTTGAGCTGGAATCGTGATTTTTATTTTTTTGGCTTGTTGGACTTGTTCTTGGCACGACACGTTTCTGCTACGCTCTATACAGACCAAACTATTTGTCCCATAAAGCTGATTCTTAGCTCAATTTACAGTTATTGCTCTGTAGATGTGCCCTCTCTATAAGGCCTTTTCGATTGGTTAAGTGATTTAGGGGTTAGGGAGCTCTAAACGACCAGATTGATTGTTTTACATTGTTTTAAACATTGTCATTATGCAACAATGCCAATCAGCAAACGCCAGCTGCAAGACGTAAACTGAAGATTAAAGGATTTGTTTCAATAATGGTTTGTATAAACCGTAATTGATACAGATACAGAAGATTAAAACTAGCTAACCTAAACTGCATGGCTCGCCAAAGTAGCACGAATTAGAAAACAAAAACGAACTCGTTTGATGCTTAAGGTAAGGTTTAACTGATCCGAAGCCAAAACAGCAAAGTAACACAAATAAACTTTACTGTAAGGTTTCTGATACCGCAGTGTTGCTGTACTGTTTAGTCCACGTGAAACCTTACTGCTGTATCCAACCATTATACACGTAAATACAAGAGCCACAGCCCGAATTTCAAAACGTTTCATGCCCATATAAAGGAAGAATGGTGTAAGGCCACACACTCGACTACTTTCTTGGCTAAATTTTGTCAGTGTTCTTTAGTCACGTCGTCTACTTTCCGTTCACCACTTTACTGATGATACGTATATAATTTTTCAAGATTTTCGAGCACTTTTCGAGCACGGGATTTTATTATTACTTTCTAGGACATTTCCAGGTTTTAAAAGACTTGCACCAACCTTGAATTACCTGTAGTGTTGTACTACACACTGAGACGATTAGTTTTTTTAAACATTTTCTAGCGATGTCGTTTAATCATGTAGAATGCGTCAATCATTAGCTGATCTTTCGTGTGAAAAAGTAAAAATGGTAAAAATATTTGAATGCAGCAGTAAGGTTTCACGTGGACTAAACAGTAAGGCAACACTGCGGTATCTGAAACCTTACAGGAAAGTTTATTTGTGTTACTTTGCTGTTTTGACTTCGAATTAGTTAAACCTTACCTTAAGCATCAAACGAGTTCGTTTTTGTTTTCCAATTGTGTATAATGGTTTGGCTCACCAATACCTTTCAGGACAAAATTTATAAAAAAAAAAAAAACCTACGTCCCACAACACCTTTAAGTTTGAAAGTGGTAGTAATGTAACTTAAACGACAGTGATGTAATATAACACTATAGTTGCTTGCTAACGAGTGTCTCGCAGTTGGTGCCCTAGTCAAGTTAGAAAGTAGTGCCACTGCCTGTGGCAATTAAATAAACGTGACGAAACAAAAAAGAAAATGTGTGAATGCCCCCCGTTGTGTCTCTATACGTGTTCAAGTAGTTCACAAGCTATTCGTGGAAGTTAGTTTGTTTACTCAGGCAGTTCTTATAAGTTACTCGCATACTATTTACTCGAAACCTAATTTGCACCAGTCAGCTGCGTGTCGTGTGTAATCTGGACACAACACTTTAACCTGGAATCTTAAACACTGCCTAGAGGGGTGAGGATTATTATTATTCATGCAAGGATGTATTACGCAACGTTTAAGAGGTGATCCATCTTTTTGTTTAGTTGTGGAGGGGGGGGGCCCCCCCAGGCACGGAGCCTTTTTTTGTTTTGTTTTGCAGGGAGCAGGAAGAATTTCAAGGGTGTCAGGACTGCATCCTTGACTTGATTGTTATCAGTGAACAGTACAAGTCAGTGTAATGTCCTGTACTCGTATTCCTTTTAAGTTGTTCTGGACTTTTGTGTACCAGCTCCATTTGGGCTGTGGCTGTGATTTTCCTAATTTTTAAATAAAAAATTTAAAGAAAAGCCAATACAACTGCCTCTCTGCCTGTGTGACGTTCCCACAATGCAAGGCTAGAGCTCTTTAACACTAATGCCTTCAAAATCAGTTAACAAGCGACTACAAAGATATGTACTATGGACGACAATTTCGCGTAGACAGACCTCGTTATAGGTTATGCTAGTTTAACTCGCAATACCTAATTCCGTTTAGCAAATAGCCTTTAGACCTTCTACACTGCAAAAATCACCCACACCTCGACTTTAAAGTTCCTCGGATCATAACAAATGTGTCTGGTTTTTTAGTTTTGAGATGTGGCTGACCCGACTCGCTCTAGGCCACTTTTTTTGCACAACCACATTAATTCGACGTGTGACACATCGAATTAAAAAGGAACCACGTTATTTAAGAATGTTATTTGAACTAAATTCACCCGTCTTCAAACGGACAGACTTCTAATAGCTGAATAAACAAGGCCCTGTTCGGTGTTTTTAAATGTTTGCAGGAGGTACAGATGTATGACAAGATTTAGATTAGGGGTTTGAATAACATCACTGCAATGTGTGGTGCAGTGGCAACCCGGACCACTGCACTGTGACTGAGGTTGGCGCTAATGACCGAGCTGTCGACGCGCCATTAAGCCCTACCCCCCCCCCTAAACGAGGCTAGTAGGAGACGAAAAATTTCTGAACTCAAATATTCAGCCATTCCCTCGTGATACATTAATTTGGTTTATCCATCTGATAAAATGCTGGACTAACTGTAGTTTAGTGTTGTACATTTCACTGTTTCACATTTCGAGGAGGAGTCTAACTGAATAATTTTAGAAATTCCCATCATAAAGTGCTAAATAGCGATCAACTTTGCTTTTTAGAATACAAATATTGTTAATGGCCTACTGTGTTTTATTTTCTTCTGTATACATTAATATATTCTCCGTTACTATTCAATGTTTTTCGACCAAACTTGGCTATTTAGTAGATGAGTGTGGAATGTCTAATTATACTAAAAATTATGCAATTCTGTGCAAGAGTAAAAGTAGGGAGCCACACTTAAATTTGACAACTGTTTACTTGTTGTTGTTGTTCTTCTTCTTCATGTTCTGCCATGGTTTCAGAAAAAAAATACTGCATCTCCCTAAAATCTGAAACATGATCTAAGCCAGAAATTTCGTTCTCCCCTTCATCCTCAAAGAGGCCACTTTTTCAATTGGTCGAGCCATTCTAGAGTTAAGGGACCCTGAACGATCACTTTTAATGTTTTACATTGTTTTAAACATTGTAATTATGGAAAATGCCAATCAGCAAACGCCAGCCGCAAAACATAGATTGACGAATAAAGAAATGCTAACTACGCTTGTGAACCAACAATTATTCACCCGCACTTTGAAGAAACGTGAAGAGGAATCATTATTCTTAGAGTAAAAGTTAAACTGGAATCTATACAAGTTTGTTTATTCGTTTGGTGTACATTTTAGTAACATTAATTACAATTTCCGAATTTTTAGTTGACATTAATACATGCATGCCCAAAAAAAGCACGCGGATTACAAACAAAACCGTCAAGGGTTATATGATTGTAGTATACTTGTTAAAATTTACATGGAAAAAAATGTATGTTTTATGATAAAATGTTCAATTCAGAAAATTGCACCTATTTAAGTGATGTTGTTGTACTTTAACCCTTTAATGCCCATGTTAAACTGGATATTTTATTTTTAGTCCCAAATGATAGTTGGGTCGGTCGCGGGATTCGGTCCGGCATTCCCTTGGTTTGGAGGCGGGGATGCTGACCACTAGGCTGTTGCTGCTCTCTTTACTCCGGGTCCCCGGGGACCCCTCATAAAGCTCGCGTTGCGCGTTGGGACTTAGTTTTTTGCCGTTCAGTGGCCGTCCTTTTAAACGGTTATGGATAATTTAATCCGTAAAGCAGATGCAGTTTTCTCACTTCTACATTTGATCATAAAGCATATATTTTTTATCGTGCACATTTTAACAAGTAAAGTGAAACTTCAATTATACAACATTTGTTTTTACGGCACACTTGACCCTTTTGTTGTAATTATTGTTTTTGGTGAAACCATTTACACACGGATCTCACGACGCCTACACCCTGCAGAGATGTACGAGGGTTGGCCCCATCCGGATAAAAGTCTTGGTATGATTGTACAGAGAAGGCGAGGGTGATTATCCGCCTACGTCTACTTCAAGAAAGGAACTGAAAAGTGGAAGTCAAGTAATTTCACACCTACACGGATCGTACAAGTGAATAGGAGTGCTGTAGTCAAATGACAGCGAGACCACTCAGAAAGAGTAGGGAAAGCTGAATGGATATAAAATTCAGAAGAAATTGTTCCATGTTTTGTGACTGCAATATTACACAACTGCATTTGCAACTGATACAAAATCTATCATTACACACAAAAAATGATTTTTGCTGCTGGCTGAGGTGGTGGACTTGGTCAGCTCAACCGGCCGGACGAAAATGGCACCGGCCAAAATCCCGTCGGTGATTTGACGAGCATTCCGGCTTCCGTCATAGCACCAAATTCTGCAGAAATTCAGCTAGAGATCTCGGGCCAAAAATGGAAAAGACAACGGCCCTATAAATTCTTGGTTTAATTAAAACTAACTTCAAGAGTTGCTATTAAAAATTAATAAAAAAAAAAACATTGCCTAGCCCGTCACATTATATGCTAACCTTAACCTTAGAACAAAAATGTAAAACGCTGAGTCCTTAACAGACAAGAAGCGTTGAAAAATCGACCAAGACACTGCAGCTTGATAGTGTCCGGAAATGTGGGGGCAAACTGTATATCTACCTTGTATTGGAGTTATGAGGGATGTCTAGCAGCCCAAGTGTGCCAGCAAAACAAAGGCTTGTTTAAAGGCCTGTCCTCCCACCCAAGAAGATGCAAGAGCTAATCGCGTCAAGGACCTATTAAAAACAAGCCCTCTCTGGGTGCACGTCTACAGTGGAAGGGGTTAATCAACATGAAG
Source organism: Lithobius niger (assembly GCA_023313725.1). Classification (NCBI taxonomy): domain Eukaryota; kingdom Metazoa; phylum Arthropoda; class Chilopoda; order Lithobiomorpha; family Lithobiidae; genus Lithobius; species Lithobius niger. The sequence continues at coordinate 8,268 of JAHWFP010002696.1, forward strand.
AAACAAAGTGCTAATGTTCTAGCCTTTGGCCGAGCGAGTGAAGCGAGAGAGGTCGAATACTCTGCTGAATTTTGATTTTGTGTGTCTGCTTGTCTGTTTAGGACACGATAACGTTTTGATTAGGTTCAAATTTCATGACAAGGGAGCTTTGGTACATGAAATGGACGAGTTCGAACATGAAATTCCTACCTCACATATTTTTGGAAATATTCAAGTTTTCCGTCGGATGGCCAATCCGATTTTTTTGGGAGTAACGGAAAGGGAGCCCGATGTATAACGCTAGTGGCCTCGAGCCATTGTCGTAGTGTGCCACAGCGAAAGTTATTTTATTGTGAGGAATGCAGAAAAATACAAATGGTAAAAATAAATTACGTACGTTTTGAAGCAATACGGTCGCTTGTTTTACCATTTCTACAGCAAATCTCGCGCGTGGTAGCAGATCTACCCAGTTGTGCTCGTGAAGATCGGTGTTGACTTCGTTTGCTTGCATTGGTGTTCGCTTGCTTTCTTCGCATTCAGGAATTGCCGTGTCAAGCCTCTAACTCGGCCGACCAAGTAATTTTGATATTCAAAACTCAATTTTATGGTAAGGAGATTATGCCGTTATCCTCTTCCATGCCATGACGTAGACCTACGCCTATGCAAGAAGGCCAAATGGACAAAAAGTTAGTCAAGCGACGAAAAGCTTGCTTCATGAGGATTCCATGCAAACCATTTACACGAAGTAAATAAATATCACAAATTGCTGTAAATAATGCAAACGTTTTATATTGGAAGCTCGCCAACAACTAAACCACGGATAAATAATGTAGCAAGGCATCTTTATGCACTTAACGTTTCATTCCCGTGACGTGATTCGGATTTGAACCCGCCAAAGCAGTGCTTGTGCAAACCAATACCATATCTCTTTACCAATGTCGCCACTCGCTTACTGACTGGCATTTAGGCAACGACTCGCCTTTGCATTCTCGAAGCTGAAATTTAATCGCGATGGCAAAGGTGTTGTTGCCATGGAACACTTCCTTGATTAGCTAAATCCGACATCGTTTGAGCAAATGCTTGCAGTCTTATAATTCGTGATAGTAAGATAAAGAATTCATCATGACGAACCAACTTTCCCAATCGCTTCTAAACTCAATTATTAAATCGTTTCGTTGCGAGTTGGCAGAGCTAAAACCGCTCCCATGTTAGAATTTCAGATACTTTGTAGCTTCTAGCAGCGAGAATGCAAAGGCGAGTCTTTGCGTAAATGCTCCCTTAAACAGATTCGCGTTCAAGTTAGAATCTGTCACGTCGCTCGAGTAAAAGTGCTTAAGGGCACGTTTACGCAACCACTCGCTTTTGCATTTTCGCAGCTAGAAGCTAGAAATCACCTAAAATTCCAACATGGCGGCGGTTTTATGTCTGCCGCCTCGCAAAGAAACCAGCAAATAACGTGAGTTCAGAAGTGTTTGAGAAAATCGTGTCGTCATGAGGAATTCTTTATATTATTGGCACGGATTAAAAGACTGCAAATATTTACTCAAACGATGTCGGATTTAGCTAATCCATTTAGCGTTGTTACCATGACAATGTCACCTTTGGCATCGCTGCGAGGCGAGTCGCTGCGTAAACGCGCCCTAAATGTGGCTTACTTTTAAGTTTGCTTGTGGTTTGCTTAAGCTGTAAGTTTATTTCCTGCTACATAAAGCAGTGTTAAAGCGATTACTGAGTGATGGATGCTTTATAATTCCTCTATAGAAGTCCATGCATGTGAACATGTGAAGAATGATGCAAATTAGGCTATGAAAAATAAATACCTTGGTTCTCATAAATGCACAAAACAAAAGGGCGGCTACTTTTTATTTTATTTCTAAGTTCTTAAGGTCTGGTGTAGTGCGCCGAGTTTTTTTTTATGATTTTTAATAATTCAACAAAATGCCATGAAATGTTGCTGAATTTTGCTAACTGCAGACATGAAACATGACCGAATTTCCAAAGTGTCCCGGGTAGTGTATACACTAATTTGGTGACCTTGGCAATTCGGTCATGTTTCATGTCTGCAAAAAAAAAAAAAAAAAAAAATCCCAAAAAGGCGTTTTCCACATTTATTTTCACACAAAAAAAGAATAATAATTAAAAAAAAAAATCCATTATCAGAAAATCAGTACTTATTGTATGTTTGTGTTTATTAAACTGCAAGAGATGTTGCTTTCCTTGCGTTCGTAAGTTGAATTAGCCTATAATTGTGCAACCGAAATCAAAAATGGTAAAAACATGGAGTTAGCAGTATTAGCAGTTATCAGATAGAGGCATTGTATTACTGCTGGGTATTCTTTGCCTTTCTTTTGTATACAGCCAGTGGTGCTTCATAATAGGCTACTGTTATTGACAGAACGGCATGTTTAATTGATACCGAAAGTAAATAGGAAAGAACACAAAAATTTGTGATTTAATGCACGTGCTATTTCTTTTTTTTTAATATAAATTTAATTTCAAAAAGGAGTGACGTGGGCGCTGTCACGGCCTAAACTTCAGTCGTCAATGCAAACATCGTAAGAGATACAAACATCCCATAAGGATAAACGGACCCATCAAGTTTTCGCTATAAAAAATAGTGATATCAGAGCCAAAATGGCTGACACCAAGTTTGTGGTCCAAACCGTGATCACTCAATCTTGATCACTCAATCTTGACTGACACCTCGGTGACTGTCACTTAATCAAGATTAAGTGACAGTCACCGAGGTGTCAGTCAAGATTGAGTGATCAAGGTTGGGACGGAAAACTCTTCGGCAGCCATTTCGGCTGTGATATCACTACATTTTTCGGCGAAAACTGTATGGGTCTCTTTACCCTTATAGGGTTTGTACATGATATCATCTTCTTTTGGTTGTTTTATGGCTTTGCTTTAGTGTAAGTAAAATTGATTGTGAGCTCCTTCAGGGTTCCCACCTAAATACTGAAAACAATTTCCAAGAGTTTTCCAGGTTTTCCAGAGTAGATGAAGTCATTTTCCAAGTTATTTACCGAATATTAGGAAGGATTGTTTTTTCACCCTTTTTACCAGTTTTGTGTTAAAAAGGCTGAAGATTTTAGATGGGAAATACATTATTTAAAATCTTATTTTTTTCCCTGAGTTTTCCAGGTTTTTTGTAAAAAATCTGAGTATTCCCCGAGTTCTCCCTGAGTTTCAGAGGTAGTTTAAATTCCCTTAGTTTTCCAGGTTGGTGGGAACCCTGACCTTTTCTTGAACAGCCTGAAGAAAATGGTCACTTTGGTGTAATAATTAATGGTCGCTGATTAATTATACATCCAATAAAGGACGTGACCGTTGCATTACGTTTGATTGTAAAAAAAAAACTTATAAATCGAAGTTATGAACAGAATTTAGAAACTGAATGTACTGAATTTTAAAAAGGAATGACGCGGGCACTTGTGAGAACCAATGTTATTTTTTTTTCATGGCCTGAACTTCATTCGTCAGTGCAACCGTCGTAAGAGTTATCAATTATTTGATCTCCAAATAACTTTTTTTTTTAATCACGAACGTATGTTGCCAGTTTTTAGTTTGTCGAGAGTATTAGACGCTTAGCAGGTCAACTAGTTTCGTATAATGTTGACTTGTATCTCCACTGCAAAAAGCAACCAAGTCGCTTTTAAAAGTCACTGACTCTCTACAGACAAGATTTCAGTTCGTTACGCCATGGCACCAGTTTTTTTTTCTGCAATACATAGTTTGTATTATTCTTTCCATTATCTAGTGTCCTTTTCCACAGCTCCTTCTAACTTTCTTATTTACAAATTACCGCCAATTATCCTCGAGTCATTTAAATTGAAAGTAAAAAGTTGCAACCTACAAATTTCTCTTGGTATTTACGTGTCATTCAGGGTAAATAAAAACATGGACGTCTATTAAGTGTCGCTGACACTGTCTTGTGTAGCCAATTTTTTGTTACGGCGTGGCGAGTTTAGCCGCCACCAAGGTTAGTTTGTTGCTATTTTTCTCGGATCTGACATTGACCTTCCGCAGAGAGACACAGGCTGACTTACTTTCTCCTTCGTTTCCCGATTAGCAACTTTCCTGCCATGCTCAACCGTGTGCAACCCTCATCTACACAAGCACTGCTTAAAAAAAATTACGGGTGCTTTGTATTAAACATAACACATGTATAATGGGTTTTCGGCTGAATTAAAAGGTCATCCCCTCTCATTGTATTCGTGTGTCCTGCGTGTGAATAGCTTTGCTACATCATGCGGTGGAAAAACAGAAAAATATGAATGCGTCAGCAACATTTACGTGCGTTGCAGAGATTTGCAAAACTGAGTAACCAGGAAAGCTACATAAGTACCGTAAAGTAAAGCTGAATTTTGTCACTAATCTAAAGCTTAAGTTGCTTAATGCAAAATAAATAAACAAAAATAAAACGATAAAGTGCATAGAGCAGGATAGAACAGGAAAAAATTTCCTTAAACTCAGTGAAGCAAGAAACACCTTGTTAACACATTCGCTTACGCATTATTCGTTTTGTAGTCTTACATTCGCCTATCAAACGCATTTATAACCTAAATTACATCATACTTTATTTCGTTTACGGACAACGGTATTCGTAATTAGTTCTGAATCTCCTTTAGTAAGTTAGTTACTGTGTAAATTACTGTACGACAACTGCAATTCATGACGAATTAGTCAAACGCCCGAAAGGCAAAAATTCAAACTATGGGTCGAGTTCTAATTATGATGATCCAAAATGAACGAAATAAAAGAACATTGGTATATTACATTAAAGCTTAATTTGATGCATATTGCCAAGGAGACAAGGTTTATTGACTCACAAATGCCAGTGTATATTAATATAAAATGAACATAAAACTAAACTTTGTGGCTTGCTACGTCAGGTGAGGACGTCAGGTGACAACTTACAGCAAGTGATCCTTCTCATCGATTGTTAAAAATGTGTTGACAAAAATGAAAAAAAAAATGGAAAATAACGAAAGGAGGCTAGGGAAAGAATACCACTAGCCAAAAATGCGATTAAACAACTGAACCAACAGAATGACGTTTGTCTTGCTGCGGTCTAGCAAACTAATGAAACCAGTCTCTATTCTAAAAAATAATTCAAAAATTTGCATTTTTGTCATTTATTAATTCGATAAATCGACTCCATTCTGCAGGGCTCATTGCGATGCCCCAGAATCCTTAATGTGACTTCACTTCTTTTCAAGTCTAATGGTGTTAAGGAGGTGGAATGTCGCGAGGCATTGTTCTCAAATCGATGATTCACCTAAATAGATAAATCCAAATCGCCGTAAGTTACACAGGTGTAAAAGAAACACAATAGCACAGTACCGAAACAACTAAAAACTGCTAATCGAAAAATCACACATTACTAAAATTCTGTATTAGAAATACTGTCAGCTTGGACTAACAACTCTCTTCGAGAAGGACGAGGCACCTATACCTTCACCGCCATACACAGCCCGTGCACCCGATACTGTTAGGAGACTGGCAGCGCGACCTTGCGTCATGGGAGATCGAAACTATTTCCGAAGGTTTTCCCCGGTTTTCCCGTTTAACTCTCGTCACTCGCGTGACAAGAGTGAGGTAGTCTAAGGCAAGTCTAAGGTGACACGCCATTGACGCATTTCGCGTTGGCGCTGCTATCACAGCTGCAGAAGGTCGGAACACACTCGAGCTTACAGGTAGCCGTACGTGAATCGTCCATCTTGAAGAGAGTTGTTAGTCCTAGCTGTAAGCAAGCGATGACTAATAGCGACAGCTTTCTCTGATTGGCTCTTGTGTTCCTACATCATCTGCTTCGGCCAATCAAAACGGACGATATACGGGTTATCGTCTAATACTTCGTGCCGATTAAGGAACATGAGCACCATCTCAGACCATCATTGGAAACAACGAAGAAGTGCAAGGCCGTCTGAGATTGAATAGCTGCACTCCTCAATGCAGCCATAAGTGGAAAACCCACGAGGGATAAGTGGAAAAATGGCTGACAACGTGAATTCAATTAAGACGCATTTGTTCTCCCACACGTAGTGAAGGCTACTGCCCACCGTTGCTGCCCAACACGGTGGGGGGGGGGAGTAGGGGACGCGGACTTGACATTCCATTTACTAAGCACATGCCGTCTTTAAACGGGTTACCAGCTAGTAACTAAGAATAGCTAAGATTCGGTTATATTTCACTTATATGATGTGGCCAGAATTCGAACCAGTAAATTCCGGATCACTGCACAGACGTCCCTGCCAACTGGGCCATCTCTCTACGGCCACTCTTCAGATTATCACCTCTGTATTCAGCTCTGCAATCGAGGGGTCTGACAAACCCGGAAAAGGTGATCGAGCTTTGCAAATCCAGTGGATCTGCAAATTACTAACCTAAGATTTGCAGATTTGCACAGAGATTAGCAGATTTGGACGGATTTTAGTTGATTTGCATGGATTTGCAGATTTCACGTGGAGTTGCAAATCTGAAATCTCAACTCCGACGAGATTTCAACGTTTGTCGACCCCCTCGTCTGCAATTCATTCTTCTGTAAGAGCTTGCCCCTGCAGCTAAACCATGCTAACTAGTACAGAGATGCGGAAACATCTTGAAGCCTTCGGGTCGCCCGCTTCCTATTGCCCATAAAACCGAGCAATCAATTGAAAGTTTCAAAACCATAACAACAAGTCTGTGTCCCCGTGTTTACCTTTTATATTTGCAGTAGGTCGTAAAACGACGGACAATAATTACCACACAAAGTGTTCAAGTTTGAATCAACACATAAATGTTTATTACTCAAGCCATTACTTGCGATACTGTACTTAGACTTCGTTGTCCGTGTGACTCAGGAGTTTAGTCGTCCAACATTACGAGACGATGACGGTCCTGGTGGGAAAAGACCTACTGGCAACTATAATTGCTCTCTATAATTGCATGACTTTAAGAAAATTCAGTATGTCGTTCCTACTTCATCTGCTCGATTGTCTCTTTCCTTCCTTGATGCCTACGCGTTCTATCGGAGGTGAATTGAAAAAAAACACATCGCCAAATAGTTGGACAGTATAACCGGGAGTACGACTGGTTTAATGTGATCGCCTATCTGATTTAGCAGCCACTTTCCGGGGAATGAGATATAACAATGTCGAGGCAGGTCCGCATGGCAGACCCATTGTTGTTTCCCTCACGGAAAATGGCTGATAACATACAGGGTGATCCAAAATTGTGTAACCATTGTTGAGCTCTGCTTTGTTGGAAAGCAACAATGACCACGTTTGTAATAATGCCCTTTGTACAATGAGACGTTAGCTATGGAAGTTGGTGTATTCCAAAACGAGTCAACTCAAGTTCAGTTTGGTTTATTTCCGAGCCGTGACCCAAAGTCATGCGCCCGGTGCTAAAAATACAAACCACAAACTACAACATAAACCACCTGTCCACTGATACTCGCAACATTCGTACAGTACCAATTCTAAAACGAGTCAAAGGGTTCAAAGGGTTTAACGAGCGTTAACCACTCCTGGTCATCTGCCCGAAGCCCGAAGGCCCTAAAACGAGTCGAAGTTAGCATAACAATGGCAAACCTGCTATGGTTTGTTTGGGATACAACACCTTCCACAGCAAACGTCTCATTGTAGAATGGGCATTGTTACAGATGTGGTCATTGTTGCTTTTACACAAAAGGGTCAAAGGGTTTAACGAGTGTTAACCACTCCTGGTTGAGCTCTTCCTTCACACAAAGAAGAGCTGAACAATGGGTACATAATTTTAGTTCACCCTGTCATGGTTTTTCGATCAGCGTCTTTTGGGTAAAGGTTGGGAATCTTCCATTCTACGCGCGTCAAAAACTTCATTTACGCCAAAATAGTTTTCAGATGGCGCTCGCAATCGCAAGCGGCAATAGTATTTGCTAAAATAGCATTGTTTTGAGTTACGGATTGCTGCTGATCCTACGTGTTTTGTTCCAGCGCCTGCCCCCCCCCCCCCTCCCCGTGTTCACCAACGAATTATTCTCACACAAGTCATTCTTTGCAGTACAAATCGAACCAGCAATGCAACCTCCTTGACGTGTAACATTCGCCTGTAATAGGCCCAAAGCCTGTTTCCTACACGTCACGCTTTTTGGCGTATTTTGAAACCCCCATCACCCTTTTGTCACAAATGTCACAATTTAAAAACACCTTCTAATAATTACGTCGCACTTCCGCAATCACCCTACCACACAATGTAATATTTCAAAGTACTTTACATTTGCTTATACTTACATTTATTGCATTTTTTTCGAATGTCTTCAGTCCACGGGTTTAAATCTTGGAGCTTTTCTGTATGTATACACGGAATTGCATCCGAATTATTATTTTCCTAAATAATACGCCAAAAGAGTAAGGTGATGCGAATACCAAAAATGTGATGCAAGATTGTCACGTCACATTTCGGAAACACCCCTTCTCCCTTTGTATCACAATGAGGGGCCACCCAGTTTTAAGGGTCTATTAGAAGCGATTCCATATATTACGTTACACTCTGGGGGCGGGTGGGTGGTTAAATCAACCACCCACCCCCAGAATGTAACGTAATATATGGATGGCCCCTTTAGGCTTCTAGTAGACCATTAAAATTGGTTGGCTCCTCATCCATATAATATAAGTTTTGCTGTTATTTTCGACACATTAGATTATGGCGCTCTGTAAAAGGAAGACGGAAGCCCTTGCTCGTACTGATTAGATCGTTAATGTATACTCCTTTGCGGCTTACTACACCTTCACGCTCCATTCATGGAAATAGTTACGGCCTCAGCAACTTGGGGAATGCTAATTTCCACCTGATGACCTGTTGGAGAACGCGAACGCAATTTTCTGGAATTTATAATGAAGATATGAGCGTAAAGAATGTCCGGCAATTTAAAGCAGAATACGTAATCGAACACCCGTCGTAGCATCTGGAGGCTACAGTGTGCGACTATCAAGACAACAAAATATCGCCTAGTAACCAAGAAGTTTAAACTGGGAAGAAGCGATTCCCAACATTTTTCAGCCTCCCGCTCCTCACCATACCAAGAAATATGGCGAAACGATCTGGGACGTCTAGTAGGCTGATACATTTGTTCCGACACTTAAAAAATCTACAAACTTAAAGTTTAATGAAAAAAAATTAAGAAAGAAAGAAATAACTTCAAGGTATAGGTACATGAAAGATATAGGACCCAATTCAACCAAATTTGCCTGGAAACGAAAAATTTGCGTGAATTTTCACTTTCGCTAGTATTCTGTCCTTGCCGCTGACTAACCATAAATAATATTAGAAAACAAAAACGTTGCCAAGGAAATATTGTATTCACGTCCAATTCACGAAAAATAAACCAACTGTAAAATCATAGTAATATAAACAAAGCCAAAAAAATGGAGAAGAGGCCACCAAGTGGTTCGGCCCTTCAAAGGAGTGATATCAACACACCAACACTAACGAAATAAAACAAATTATAACAAAATTAAAACCAAACCAAAAACCTATAAAGAGGTGACTAAGTTTAAATAGGTTCGGCCTCTAGGCAAAAGGTAGTAGCAAAGTGTTGAAAACCAATTTCTTGTTGACGTGCCACTTTATTACACATCTTCACGGGTGGAGTTGAGTCTAATACACAATTTTAAAAAAAGGACTGATATCATGTCAAAAACCAAAACTGGTAAAAGGGGCCGCCAAGTTCCGAATGGTTCGGCCCTTTAAAGGAGTGATATCAACACACCAAAACATTCGCTAACTTAATCGCACCGAATAATCATATGGACGTTAAATGAAAACTTGAATATTGCTACCGAAAGTAGCAATATTCTAGGTTTCATTTAACTTTCGAACTATTAAGCGGTGCGATTAACTTGGCGAATGTTTTGGTGTGTTGATATCACTCCTTTGAAGGGCCGAACCATTCGGAACTTGGCGGCCCCTTTTACCAGTTTTGGTTTTTGATATGATAAACTAATAACTTAACAAAAAATGGGTTCGCCGTTTAGAAAAAGAGCATTAGAGCTCGTATTCCCATACTCACAACTGTGAAGGTAAACAAATAAAAACGGATTAGAGTTCACGCGAACGAACTATAATTTGAACTCCAATTCCAGGGGACAAGGATTGTGTTTATTCAATGGATATGTCAGAAAGTGAACGCAGTTTATGTTTGAAATGTTTAATGTTTGCGTGCTTGCGTGTGCGTGTGTGTGTGTGTACGCTTAATTTGTGTATTGTACAAGTTTTTATTTTAATATATTTTAAGTCATTTTCGTCTGAGTAGCTGTATTTATAATTTATGAAACAAGCAGACTCGTATAGTTTTTTTGCATGTGTTTGTGTTTGGTGGTTTCTGTTTGTGCTGGTCCGTGTAAGTAATTACGTGTTCATTTTGTGTATGTGTTTTTAATCCAGGATAATTAGCCCCTACTTTTTTTTCATGATAGTTTTGAGTGTGTGTGTTTTGAGTGTTTTTTTTTTCTTTCGTCATAGTTATTCGTAAGTTTATGATGAATAATTACATCGAATAATTCTCACGGCCTTCGTGGATACCGGCAGTGAGTTCCTGACAGTGTTGATTGGGAAAGCTTTACGTGGTTATCATTCCCGCCTGCCCCTCCCCCCCCCCCCCAGTTCTGATTGCGTATTGCGTGATGTACGATGATGTACGGTTCATTCTGGTAGCTGTAGTTTTGATGCACTTCCAGCCGAAGCCATGGTGCCAGAAGGAGGTAATTTGCTAGCTAATTCC
>JAHWFP010002699.1:6181-18170 GCA_023313725.1 Lithobius niger
AACTGTTTCGAACAACCTTACCGTTGCTTTGATGAAACGAATTGCGATTGTACAAAAATATGTTCCGACTCGAACGTCGAAGAATTGTTTATTTGGGACGATGACGAAGTCTATTTTAACAACACGAAGCTTCCGCCCGGTTTATACTGCGTCCCTAAATTAAAAACACGATGTAAAAGATATACTTCTTCTTTGATTTATACAGAGGGAGCGTGGAAGTGTCACTGTACTTATCCTCATTTCTTTTCAGGAGAAAGCTGTTCTACTTTAGTCGCGTGTAAAATGCCAGAAATGTACAATAACAAAAACATAGTTCTTTGGGATAGTTTAACCGACACCGAAGTAACCGGGTATGAACGCGTAAACTTTAATGAATTTTTACCGACAGATACGAAATCACCGCGTTACATTTGTAAATGAGATACCGAAGATAATAACTGAAATCGTCTAGTATTTTTACCCGAATTACCTTTAAACTGTTTCGTCGATTATTGTAAAAACAATATTCTCGTATCCTCGGCTCCGGGATTTGAAAACGACAAGAAATGCTGCGATTGTGGTAATTACGACGTTACTCGTCAAAAACATTCGGTACTAGGCAATAAATCAACACCGTGTACGACTTGTATCGGTATGATCGAAAACAGCGAAAAAGCGTTCATGTTTCATATTCCTTGTTTCAATGCTTGGTCTAACGTCAATGATATGGTGTCAAAAGAATATCCTTGCGGAAACTATGAAAACCATAAAGAGACGTGTAATTACGGTACCATATATTTGGATGATATTGATAATATCCGCATTATATAAAAAAAAGAATGTTACGGAAGTAAAAATGTCGAGACCCGAACCATTAATTAACGAGAATTTTATGACAGGGGATGGTTTTTGGTCGGATGAAGTGGTGGACGATAATCCTTACGCAAATATCACTCCTTGTTGCCATTCGAGTCATGTTTTGACGCGGTTAGAATTCGAAAAGGTCGCTAAACATAACTTTCTAGACAAACCGACCAAAATATTCCCTCAGATATGTGGCCATTGTTTATTGAATAAATTCTCGCTATTCGAAGACGAAACGAGAACTTTAAATAACGTTCATTACTATTTAAATATCAGAAAAAAAAACATATTTTTCCAATAGAAAAGAAGGCCCCTTTTTAAGATGTTTTAAAGTAGGACGAAATATATATCACGGAAACTTAGTTTTTTGTAAAGACACGGTTGTACTGTCAGTTGGTTGTAATTTGTTTGATGCGTTGATGTCTGACGAGCATAGCTTGTTTGATGGAAAGTTTCATTCTGTTACGTACAATACTAATAACAAACAATACATCCTCAACCCTAACCTATTTAATTATTTTAAAGCTATTTACGAAAAGAAGGTAAACTTACCAACCCAGTTTTCTGCCGTGGAGCTCATGATAAATGAAACTATTTATAACGTAGCTTACCAAACTGATACTCGTTTATTCGGAAATTTAATTCCACCCAAAGCCGATAATTTAAGCCTTTATATAAAAAATAGGGAAAGAATAATATTACTGGATAATAACACCGTGAATTTAAATGTGATTAAACCTCCTAATGACGAAGCTGATATTTTAATAACCAATTTGACCACCCCTCTACCGTATACGAATAAATACTTTCCTGATAATAAGTCGTTCGTAGACATAATTTCGAAGAGACGTAAAAAAGAATTGAGTAGATATTTTGTAACGAACGGTTCCTGTAATAAATTGTCGAAATCACCAAGTGGGCTATACTTGGCCTACTTCTGTATTCCCTCCACTATCGTCGACGATATTGATTCGGATAAATGTATACGGTATTCACGTCCAAATGTTAGGTTCGAAGACGGTATCGGTTTAGTATCGATCGATGATATTTTTGAAGGAGGTTTTTTAGTTATTGATGCGTGCGTTCCCATTTCCTCTTATGTTAATTCGAAAGCGTCGTTCCTAAAACAAATTTACGTGAAACCAACCCGTGGGAAAAAAAAATAATATCATCTTTTAACACAATAATTTTTTTTGTTTAATTAAAAAGTTAAAAAAAAAACAAGCCGCAAATCGACGGATTAACAAAAAAATCAAGGCGAACTGACTATCCGAAGAGAGAAAAAAAATATGGCTGAAATATGTAAATCGGGATCCGATGAAGAGTGTAAATCTAATCACATCCTCGTCAAATTGAACAAAAACTTTGGAGCATTTTATGTTGGTAGAAACACACCAAGTTCTATATTTCCCAACATTTGCAGGGGATGTTTGTTAGCCAAGTACGGGATCGATGAAGGATACGAAAGCGATACTGTTGTTAATCTTGCCAATTGTAATTTTCCGAGTCCAAAAAATGCAGAATGACCATATTTGAAAGCATTCAAACCTACGTTTACTCTTAACAACAATCAATTTGTAACATTCGATAAGAATACTATAATATTTCCCTGTGGTCAATTATTAATAGACCTTCTTAGTTGCGATAAAGATTTCGCTTACAATCGTAACTTTAAGGTACCAACTATAAGACTGAAAAGAAACAACGAACTATATTCGCTTAATCCATACTTATATAGTTATTTCAGAACTCTGCGAAATTTACATCACAATGAAATAGACATCAAATCTCTTTCTAAAAACTTTTCCGTGATAGAAAAATTAATGGCTAACTCCATGTATACGTTGCCTAGCATTAACGTGATAGTTCACGAAGGAGATCAATTTTTACACGGCAACCTTCTTACACCCGACTCCTACGAATCTCTTTACGCTCAAGGAAAACAACTAACTAGCATCGACAATGTATCTATAGAGGTGTACAACTCACTACAAACTCCGGACAATGACCACAGCAAGATCGAAAATATAATAGATACAAAAAGTCATTATGTTAACGTGAAGTGCTTAGCTGATAGTGTCGAAATAAAAGACGCGAAATCTCATCAAATAAAACAACTTAATACTTTCGTTAAAACTTTAGTGATGAAAACAAGAGTAGCTATAATCAATTCTAAACCTCGACTGAAGGAATATTTCAGAAATAATAAAAAGTCTGCTATTCAGTTATACGTTTCTAGTTTTTGTATGCCCTCAAAAGTCGTGGAAAACAATGTCGTAATTAGACAATTTTTACCCAATTGCGTATACCACGAAGGAATAGGTCTCGTTGCTATCGAACCAATATGCAGGACAGATTTTCTCGTTGTGGACGAAGCCGTGAATTCCGATCAATTAATATACCTTAAGATGTGTAATCCGGAAAATTTGATAGAGTATTATCCAGATGCTATCGATATACCGAAACAAAATACTAAAAATGATGTTTGCACGAGAGGCATGCAGGATAACAAAGACACTCTTCCTAATCAACGAGCATTGTTATACAATAGTCTAATGATGAACTAGATATATATCGCTTATTTAAAATAAAATAAAATAAAAAAAAGAAAAAAATTATTAATACTTCTTTTTTTTAAACTACGCGAATTAAAATTGTAAAATTTAAATCCATTTTGAAAATGGGTTTCATGGACCTAGACGAATATAAAAATGCTTTACGCATTATGGGTGAAACCGACGCGTCGAAGGATCTCTTTAAACGTATAGCGAATCAATCACATTTTAAACTTAAGAATTCTAAATTAACGATAAACGGAGTTTCCATGAAAAAACTAGAGAATTATCTAAAGGTAGGAGATTTGTATAAATTTTTAAAAACGGTCGATCCCTCTTTCTTCGGGCTTCCCAAAGCCGTTGAACGATACGAAGGGTTATTAAAATATTTTAAACAGTCCTATCCCAATATGAAACGAGCCGAGAAAAGTTTTCGATATAATCTAATGATAGATAAACGTTTGAATGTTTCTGGGGATGAAGTGAAGAATGCCTTGAAGTCTGGTGAACGGGGACTAGAAGACCTAGCTAAAAGCAACCCTACTTTTATGACTTACGTTAATAAGTTAAAGAATCATATAAAGCTTAAACCGTTATTATACACAGGATTATTAGTAGGTTCAGGCTACAGTATTTATAGATTTTTGTACGATTACGCAGTGGCCAATTCGGGATGTTTTAAAGACTATTATGACGCAGAAAAGAAATGTAAAATCCGTGAACTTTCCTACTGCAGTCAGCAAGACTACATTTTTAAGAATATACTTTTTTGTCCCAAACAACCCAGCTTGCGCAACGCGTGTTTGGATTGGAGTATTAACAAAAGTGTCGATTGTTGCAACAATCAATGCAACGCACATTTTATAGAAGGCGGTAAAAATGACAATGAGAAGGGAGATAAAGATAATAAGCACGATAATAATAATATCATCGATAAAAATAATATCGATGATAAGGTTGTTAATAATAATGATGATAAGGTTGTTAATAATAAAGATGTTGTTGATAATACGGGAGATTATTATTGCGGTGAAATGAATATACGTGGTGCATTTTATGATGTTATTGGTGGTATTGGGCTTACGAATTTATTATTTAATTTAAATTTTAAAAAAAGTCTCGTATCATTAGCTACTGGTAGTTTAGCTGCGATGCTGTCATATTATATTTTATCTAATTATGTCGATTCTCGTCTGATTTTGATTTCCGGCTGTGTAGGAATAGGTGTATTTACGTTTTTTTTTGACTAGCTATTTAACTATTTGAAAACTGGTTGACAATATGCTAAAAGGGAGCATGTGACCTTCTAAAAAAGAGCATGTAACTTAACGTACACCATACGTTTGTAACGTGGAAAGAGTTAATGTAACAAAAAAAAGTGTTAATCTCTCAAGTGGGTAACATTAAGTAACCAAAATAGTTCTAATCATTTATCCCACCTACCTATTATTGCGCTAGAGAGAGTGTTACATAATGCATAAATTATACTATTTAGCATTGTGTATATTCCTAGCTAATATTTTATACGTTTTTTTTTCAATCCCCATTTAGACAGAGAGTATCTTATTTAAATTCTAAGCGCACATGGAACATTGTTCTTTATCATTTTGGCAAAAACGAATATCTCGTAACCATTGATCCATACAAGTGGTTTGCGATAGCGAATGGAGGCTACGCTTATATTTATTACTCGTTCGTAACGAATCCTTGTGACGACGGGTCAGAACCAGTATATAAGCTTAACCTGGCTAGCGGTAATATCACAAAAACGTGTATTATTTCGAAGCGGGAAGTGTGGCAAAAAAATTCAGGAAACGGATATTCACAAAACCACTTCCATACCTCTACTAGCACTACCTCAAAAATATTTAGACCGACCGCTAGATATTATATCCGTTTTGAATTACTTGCATCGAGACGAGCGAATGATAAAATAGAAAGCCAATGACAGTATCGACGCTCAATTTGCAGCAACGTGAAGTTTTGGAAAAATTATTAGACTTGAGAAAGCCTCGTTGGGCTACAGTTTCTGGACCACCCGGAACTGGAAAGTCGTATTTGCTTCGCGCATTATGCGAAGTTTTTTCACTCAAAGACCAACCATACAAAGTTCTGGCTCCTACGAACACAGCTGCGAAAAATGTAGAGGGATTAACCATCTATAGATTCATCGGAGGAGGCTCCGCCCTTATAGATTTTATTACCGTGTTAGAAAAGGATGTGGAATTGCACGAGTTGTGGAAATCGAACGATATTCCCGACGTTACTAAGCGTGTACGTAAATATATAAAGGATTATGCTACTAAACATAACCTCATCTCTCAATTAGAAAGTATGATACATAATAGAAATAGTAAAACGCGCAGTGGAAAAAACATCGTCATCATTATTGACGAGACGTCTATGGTTTCGGTGCCCTTGTTCTATTGCTTGCTTAATACATCACCTTCGTTAAAAAACAGTAGAATAATATTATTCGGTGATGCGTTTCAACTAGAGCCCATATCGGATATTAAACGCAACTTGTACGATTTAATGGAGGCTGCGACTACAGTCATGCCGATAATTCAGTTTAATTTAACCGAAAACATTAGGCAGAAAGGAAGTCCACATTTCCAGAAATATATAGCCGACTGGTGGAACGAAAGTCGACTATCGGAAGACGTAAAAGATATTAAATTCGGAGGAACGGAAGAGGATTTTGAAAAGCTTCCCCAACCAAAAATTGTATTGTGCGGGAAACGGAAAGACATGCGAAAAAACAACTTGGACGAATTAGCTAAAATGCCCGGAAATGCGATAATAAGAGAAGCTGAAGTGCAGAACATCAACAACGAAAATGATAAGACCAGTGTAATCAGGTTGTCTTCGATGCAGACGACCCTTACTCTTAAAGAAAATGTTCCAGTCATATTGCTTAAAACCACCGATGGTTTGTTCGCTAACACGATTTACTCCTTCTCGCAATTTAAGATTATAAACAGCAAAGAATATGCTATTCTTAAAGATGCTAAAATGTTAGAATATATGGTTCCGAGATATAAAGAAGATATTAAACGATATAACCAAGAAACCAAACGTATGGATATATTTGGATATGTCGAACAATATCCAATAGAATTGTTTTATGCAGTCACGGTCAATCGTGTGGAGGGTACTACGATAGAGTGGCCAATGTTGGTAAAATATGAAACCTTTTGGGATGAAACTCTGAAACAAGCTTACGTAGCTACTAGTAGAGTTATTAGTTCAGAATTGTTATATTATGACAAAAATCCTTTGACTATACCATACACCTTACAAAAGAAAACCGTGACGCAAGAGATTGTAAACAAAATAATTGAAAATGGAAAAGTTAGACGAGGTTTAGTTTATAGTTCTAAACGATCTTTGTAAAAATAAAATCTTCCAATAAGATTAATATATTTATACACATCTCCTGAGCTTAAAAACAAATACGGCCTAATAAAAATAACAAACCATCAAATATTTTACATTTATTTTATTTCTAGTTGTTGTTTAAAAATAACCAGTCCGCAATCAGGATACAGCGTTTTGTGCAGGTCCCAAAAATCGTCCGACTGTTCCAAATTACGCAGTCCTCTTCCGCAATGATAACATAAACAGTGGTCAGTTATACCGAAATAATAAAATCCAGCTTTAACCAAACGCATCGGTTCGATGTTATACTTCCATTCTTCACCAAAAGTTTCTTGACGACTCGTTTCCGAGGCCAGATGGGGTTTTACAGGATATAAAGAGTTACGTGAGATTAACTCTACCACATTGGGTTTGATACATCGACCCTTGAATAAGGGACAAAAAGGGCACAAACGCCGATGTTCCGTCTCTGGGACATCACCAAACATCCACCCTTCTATAGTACAGGGACAGTATATACACATTACTCTATCTTTAATTCTAGAGTAATAGAATCCCGACTTGGCTAGATCGCACTCACTTACGAACCATACTGGCCACCCGTAGAAAGTATCGAGCCGCCCTTCTTCGTAAAACAAGTTGTATATACTCGTCCAACATTTGTTGAGAGGTACTGGATTGCGATTGCATGTCGTAAAATTAAACGGGCATTCTTCACTAAAATTCATCTTATTAAAAAAAATAAATTAATACAGTTTTTTCTCCTCCAATCTGACTGTATACACTATAAAGGTGTAAAATCAACTAAACAGTTCCTCACGAATCTTACTCTTCAAATGAAGATTTGTTATCGGTTATAACAGGTGAATAATATAAACATCCTGACGACCGTGGTTGTTTAACTCTTTGAATGCTGGATAATTAAATGGTTGTATGCTGAAGTGGAGCATGCAATCCACTAAAAAGGAGGGTGTGGCTTAACGTACGCCATACGTTCATAGCGTGTAATGGGTTAAATACCTTATTTGTATTAGTAAGGTAAGATAAAGGTTAATACGACGAGTTTAAAACGTGGTCTGTTTGAAGATATTGATAAAAATGTGTCGAAGGTTTTGGAAGTCAATACAGATCGCCTGCTCGTATGGGACCGAGAACATATTGTTTTTGATTTCCACCAACAAGCTGATGGCCTGTTAGAACATGAAAAAGGTAAGAAGAGTCTCAGTATGACAAAAAAAAAATATTCATCCAACGCAAATGCAATGGTATTCGGATAGGTGACTTCATTGGAGATTTTGAAAAGTTTACGGAGAAGTTTACGTAAGATAAAGGTTGTTAAAGTCTGGGACATTTCCTGTCATAAAATATCCGAAGCTGGATTTTTTTTAGAAGTTGGAAAGAAGTCGACGACCTGTCCAGCTTATTGTAATTTTCATATTTCATATTACCTCAATATACAGGGTGTTCTGAAATTGGTGTCAAATATTTTAAGGGTCCGCTGTGTGATCAAAGATAAGAAGAAAAAGTCCTATAAACATGGGTCCGGAAATGTACCAGTCTTTAGTTACAGCCCCCCCCAGGTTTGGGGTAAACAGTTCTTAAATACCTCGTAATGATTCACCGTTTCCATTCCAAACTCAGGATATGTGCCATATCATACCTGGTATTTCAGTACTTCATAATACAGTATTGGGTCGCACAACTTATCAGAGGGAGAGGTAATTTTCTTATGGGGGGATCTAACGTGGGGGAAGAGAGGAGTAACTGCTTTGGTCTTGTAATTTAATGAAACAAATTGTAGAAAAAACACATCGTGTGATTGAAAACAATCGAAAGTAGTACTGTACTTTCTTTCATTACGTGTAAAGACCAAGTAGGTTACATCGTTTTCCAAGTTTGTGCCCCCCCTCCAAAAAAAACAACTACTGTACGTACATCTCTGTGGAGAGCACCAAACATTATCAATCGGGTATCCTCGCCATTAAAGGTGAGGGATTTAATGTGTTTGTTTTCTACTCTTCAAGCAAAGAAGATTAAAACGTAAAAGTGGGGGAATCCTTAGAATTCGGATGATCATTTGTTCCATTGGCCGAAGCGGCGAGAACAACATTACTGTACTCAACCCACACATTTGAATTTGGTTGCTTATTTGTTTGTTTGTTTGTTGCCTTTGTCTAACGCTCCAGCTTCCACAAAAATCATCGCATAAACTTGGTTTTGATTTGGAGGTAAATCTCCACCTCAGATTCTTTGTAGTTTTAAGTGTTAAAGACAAAAATCCTTGAAAACCCAACTTCTAAAAAACAATAACTTAGAAGTCTTAAAAGTTACATTACAGCGGGCAAGCTCTGCCATTCATTAGTTGCTATCCCCCTGTTACGATCTCCCTTCCAGAATGTAATAACATTTATTGACAAAAACAACAACGTTTGTGATGCGAAAAAGTACTGTAATCACAAATTCAAATTGAACATTCGCATATCTGTACAAGGTGACCTTGAACACCATTTGGAGAGTCCACATTTCGGGGTTGACAGACGACTTCTTGTTAATACAGGGGTTTGTTAAATCACTTGATGACTTAAATCTAAAGGTGACATTGTGATCCTTTGTTCACGTTTACTGTTCGGTAGTTCTCTTCCCTAAGTATGGAGTATCCAGACATCGAACTGGCAGACATGCACTACATGTATGGTCTTGCAGATGGAAATGCATTGGAAGCACGACGTCTCTACGCTCAAAGGTATCCAGACAGGAATTTGCCATGTGCTAGAACGTTCAGTCGTATCCACCAGCGCTTACGGGAAACAGGCTCATTTGGGAGACGGACATCGGATGCTGGAAGACCCAGAACTGTGCGAACTGTTGGCTTGGAAGACAGAGTTCTCCAGCACATAGCAGGAAATCCATCGGATAGCACACGACGCATTGCACGCAGAGAGGGTGTCAGTAATTCGACGATTTGGGACATTTTGCATCATAACCTGCTATACCCCTACCATTTGCAACGTGTCCAAGGTCTTGGCGAGGCCGACCTTCCACCACGACGAGCGTTCTGTGTGCGACTGAATCATGAATGTGGAGCAGACGCTCATTTCCTGCCGTCTATCCTGTTTACAGATGAGGCTGGCTTCACACGTGATGGCATATTCAACTATCACAACAACCATCTTTGGGACCATGCAAATCCGCACGAGGTACAACAATCTAGACATCAACAACAATTTAGACTAAACGTTTGGGCTGGAATTGTTGGTGATCATTTGGTAGGGCCTTTTTTTCTACCTCGACGCCTAAATGGAGTAACCTACCTCCATTTCCTCCAGTATGACTTGCCCCAACTACTGGAAGACGTTCCCCTGGCAGTCAGGACACGAATGTGGCTTATGCACGATGGTGCACCTGCTCACTTCAGCCTTTTGGCCCGACATTACTTTGATGGAAGCTTTCCTGACAGATGGATTGGACGTGCAGGCCCAATAGCATGGCCTGCTAGATCTCCGGACTTAAACCCGTTAGACTTTTATCTTTGGGACACTTAAAGTCACTCGTGTACAGTACACCAATTCCCAATGCTGATGTACTTCGCCAAAGGATTGTGGATGGATGCAACCAGATTCACACAACCCCTGGAATCTTTGAACGGGTTCGTCGGTCCATGGCGCAGCGGCTTCGGAACTGCATCGAGGCAGAGGGGGTCATTTTGAGCACCTACTATGATAAAACGCTTACGTTTAGTTTGTTTTCCGTCGTATTTATCTTTCTGAGTTGCTTGTCACAGAATGTTCTGGAGAGGAGGTCTTTTGCGGATGCGTATTGCAGTTAATTGCAGCAGAGCCGCAAATGCAATGATACTCAGTAAAACTTTGAGTAGCCATCTTCTGTTTACTTAATGATGTTTCATTTCACGATTGTTTTCAATCACACAGTAATGTGATACGATGTGTTTTTTCTGGTATGTACAATTTGTTTCATTAAAGTACAAGACCAAAGCAGTTACTCCTCTCTTCCCCCACGTTTGATTCCCCACCCCATAAGAAAATTACCTCTCCCTCTGATAAGTTGTGCGACCCAATACTGTATTATGAAGTACTGAAATACCAGGTATGATATGGCACATATCCTGAGGTTGGAATGGAAACGGTGAATCATTACGAGGTATTTAAGAACTGTTTACCCCAAACCTGGGGGGGGCTGTAACTAAAGACTGGTGCATTTCCGGACCCATGTTTATAGGACTTTTTCTTCTTATCTTTGATCACACAGCGGACCCTCAAAATATATGACACCAATTTCCGAACACCCTGTATGTGTTATTTATTTATTTTGTTTTTACATTTTATAATATTTTTTTTATTTAACATTTTGTTTATTAATTCTGAAAAATATTTACGAGAACGAGTAGAATATTATTGTTTTATAAAACATTTTATATAAAGTTTACTGACAAGTTTGTTCAAATCCTTTTTGCTTAATTTTCTTGTATATTAAATACTGTTTCTAGGCACGTTATATTTTAAAGCAGGTAGAGTAATTATTTGTAATTACAAAATTAATTACAAAATATTTGTAATTTTAAAACACTTGTATAATCGATTCCCGCGCTTGGCCGATACCGATAAACTTTACAGGTACTTCAAGTAACTCTTCTATGGTTTTGACGTACTTCTTCGCAAGGTGTGGAAGTTCTTCGTATTTACGGATTCCGGCAGTGGGTGTATTCCAACCTTCCAAAGTCAAATATTCAACTTCTACCGAACCCAAGTCATCGAGGTTGGCAGGAAAGTGAGGTACCTCGACACCATTCTTTACGTAAGCGATGCCGATCTTTATTTCGGAAAAGATATCTAGAATGTCCAGTTTTGTCAACGCTATCGCCGAATAACCATTTACCATATTGGTGTGTCTTAGGACAACAACATCTAACCAACCACACCGTCGCTTTCGCTTCGTAGTAACTCCAATTTCGCATCCCCTCGATTGTAGGGTTTCACCAATCTCATTGAGCTGTTCCGTTGGGAAAGGACCATTCCCGACACGAGTTGTGTATGCCTTGACAACACCGTAAATGTCCCCGATGGTTCGAGGTGCCAATCCCAGACCGGTGCAGACACCACCTATGCTACAATTTGACGACGTATCGTATGGATACGTACCAAAATCTATATCGAGCATAGCCGCATTTGCTCCTTCTACCAAAACGTGACGTT
>JAHWFP010002700.1:0-30374 GCA_023313725.1 Lithobius niger
CCCCCCCCCCCCAATACATTCAAGGAAATTAAGTTTTCATCCCCTTAAACCATTATTTTTCTGCACAAAAATTAACTAAAAGCGTCATGCATAAAGCAAACTGAATAAACTAATACGCAATAAAGTAAAATCCTGAGCAAATGAGAACAAAGACATTGCGTTGCGTTAATTTAAGACTGAATACAGATCAAGTACGTGAATGATCGCAAGAGAATTTTCCTCGACGGAATTAGTCCTATATACCTTGCATGGACAGAAGAAAGATTTAAATTGTAACTTTGTTACTGACCACGCCCTTTTTTGATCAAATTAATTTTAACAGCCCATGGGCGTTTAACAGGTGAGTTATGGTATTTATTTATTTATTTAATCTTAATCCACCGTACAACCAGGTATAAAAAAAACAGCAACAACAAAAAAACAATAGGAACGACTAGCGACTGGTTAGGGAGTAGCCTACACCTCTTCAAGGTCCTGAAGAGCTGCAACACCCTGAACGTGGTCAATGGCGAGCTGGCGGAGTGCTCAGACGTCGGTATTTGTGGATAGCTCGCTTCATCTACCAAGTTCCATCAGACCGTTGTTGATGACCGTGCCAAGTGGGGTATCCAGCGCTCAAAGCCTCCATTGCAGGCCACAACCAGTTCGTTGCGTGAACGTTGGAGCAACCTCCAGAAAGAAACTTGTCGCAGCAAATGGCGATGCGCAAGAGTTAAGGTTCCGCATCCCTGCATGCCTGGTGGTTGTGGGTTCGTACCGGAAGGAACTGTGGCCTCTTGATAAGGCCGTGGTAGATCGTTGCAAGATCCTGGAAGGTAGCAGATCTGAAAACAACGCATGTTCCAGGCCGTACATGGCAAATGCGCACATTTGAAGCACGTGAAGTTTGATACTGGGTGGCACAAAACTGAAACGATGTAGTACCATGTTACCCGCACGGCACAGTTCGGAGGGAATTTTTAGAAGTTGTTCGTCGTCAGTCAAGTCTTTAGAAAGCATTATTCCCAGATACCTGAAACTGTCAGCCCAGACAAGGTCAACACCATTAAGAGTCAATGGCATAACGTTGTTGCTTTCTGGTGTACCAAAGATCATACCCACTGATTTGGTTGGACTCAACGAGAGACCCTTATCCAGAAGGAGACGTTCTAATTTACTCAGCAGCATCTGCAGGCCAGGCCGATATGAGGCCAGCAGTGCAATATAGTCTGCGAAGGCAATAATATTAGTGATCACATCGTTCACCCGACAGCCAAGCTGAGAAACACGGATATTCTGCACGACGTCGTCAGTGAGCAGATAGAACAAAAAAGGCGAGAGTGAGCTACCTAGACGTACACCGCAGGTTGCCTGGCAAGGGCATGAATTGCCTTGCTCCCAAACAACTACCATGCTTTGTTGGGCGTACATGTCCTGAATCAGTTTAATAATATTGCGTGGGATGCCTCATTGCTGAAGAGAAGTAAATAGTTTATTATGGGGAACCTTGTCGAAGGCTTTGTTAACATCAACAAAGCAGGCGTAAACCACCCCTCCTGTACCGGCGAGCCACTTCCTTTAAGGTATGAACCGCCATAACTGTCGAGTGTACAGCGCTGAAACCAAACTGGGCAGCGTTCGTTGACACCAACTGCTTCAGGCGGGCAAGAATCAATGTGTCAAGCAGTTTAGCCAGCGGGCTCATAAGTGCGATTCCGCGGTACTTATCACTGTTGGTTGGGTCTGCGGTAGGTTTTTTAAGAATTGGAACAAGCGAAGTGTTGGCAAGGGCTTTTGGACAGTGTCCATGTGAGAGAGCAGCAGAGAACAAATTAGCAAGTCTACTGTGTGCCATCCAACCACTGTGCTGAATGTGTTTGCTGGTGAGACCGTCTGGCCCTGGTGCCGTTCTTTCTTTAGATTCCTCACATACTTGTGAACAACTGAAGTATATGGTTAATATACGACTTGTCCATATCTTCTGCAATTATATACAGCACTGTTTTCTCGGGAAGGTTCTCA
This sequence comes from Lithobius niger, assembly GCA_023313725.1. NCBI lineage: Eukaryota > Metazoa > Arthropoda > Chilopoda > Lithobiomorpha > Lithobiidae > Lithobius > Lithobius niger. Next base: position 2,002 of record JAHWFP010002700.1, read on the forward strand.
GCGAAATCATTAAAATACGGTACTACTGTTTATTGGAATTTTAATTTCTAAAACTAATCAAAATAATGGAAATGAAAATTTATCTGCTAGCGATGTCTAATATAACGCATGTCTCAATGATTCTCCTACAAGGTGAAACTTCTTAATTTTTGTGCAAAAAACACGACATGATACTAAGATGCAAACAGTGAAACACTGATGTAAACAATTGTTACAGAATCATCAGAATGCAATGCAGTATCAGAATAGCCACGTTTTGTTTTGTTTACACGCCTTCCTTTATTAACTTTTAAAACTCCCAAGTGTGTGCGCCTAAGCTAGTGTGTAACAAAATAAAGATCCAATGAAGGTTGTACCTGGCGAGCTTGAGCAAAATGAAGAGCTAGGTAAAATTCTGCTAGATGATCGTTTGGGTCAATTTGCAGCGCTCTGGAAAAAAATGTAATACTGAACAATTGTCTGATGGCTCAGATAAGGTAAAATGACTAAAATCCCCTTCAAAACATGAACAGAACTCAAAATATACGATTTACATGCAGGCTTTACATAAACTGAAATGGTTCACTCTAGTATTTAAGCCACATTAATTATGCTATTCATTCAATATTGTTTTTTTTTTTACCATTCCTGCTATTGGAATGTTCGCTCAATTGTGCAAAGTGCCTAACTCCGGCAAAATCCTTAGTGCGACTGTTGCCGCTAGTCACATACAGTACTTCACTATTTTTTTTTAAACTATAAATTGGTGTAATTCTCACAAACCAGCTAGCATTTACTGCGCTTTGTACTTTTTATTCTGGTGTGTAAAATGTAAGAATGCAGCCAGTCAGTTTTAATTAATTAAAACTTAAAGCATGAAAAGTGTAATATTTTTTCACACTTTCTGCAGTTGCTCAAGCACCAGTGGGTTAAACCCGAAGAATAGCACCGATTGTACCGTTGTGTTAAAGATTCTAATGTTCAATTGATGTTCAATACTGATACAATGTTTAAAAAATACATTACGTAATCACATAATAAAAAAAAAACTATAAGGGAGTTCACAAATCAAACCTGAAATTTTTGTAAGGCTAAAATTTATGGTCCGAAAGTTAGAACACGGCATTTGACACTAAAGAATATAGTAAAATTGTGCAGCCAAAAAAATAAATAGGACAATAGCTGATGTCTCGGGATGTGTGATACTCGAAAAATTCGAGCTGAGCTGAGTATGCAGTATGTACTCGAGCTCAGCTCATCGCTTGCATATACTCCGAAAACTCTAATCCGGTGAAAATGAGATAACTTCACCAATTTTTTACCGATTTTGACGTTCCAATACATACACTAAATTCATTATATCGATGAGAGCTTTCAGGTGGTGCAGATAAAAGTAACTAGCGAAATCCATTTTAAAGTTGTCCTAAAAACTGGAAAACTGGTTGTAGACGTTGACCCGCACAGTCCGTCAAACAGCGTCTTAGTTGTTATTACTAAGGTTGCACCGATAACTGGATCGGATCGGTTGCTGATATTTGCGGTATCAGTATCGGATCGGTATTGGCAACTTTCACGAAAATATCGATAACTCTGGAACCGTTCCGAGATTACAATATGCGGTTCGCGGCATTTTGCTCAGAAAATCACTGAGTATCTTCTTAGCTAGGTTTTAACTGTGAATTACTATTTAAAATTTTTTTATTTTAATAATTATTGGACTTTTGCAGAAAATTACACCATTGATGAAAAATTGGGGATACAGTTTTGGATATCGGTACCAGTATTGGCAAAATTGGTTAAAATCTTATCGGTTTCGGATCGGCAAAGTTGGTATCGGTGCAGTCCTTATTACACTAACAAATAAGGCTGTACCGAACATATTTAGCCGAACAGATTTTGGCAGATTTTGTGCTGATCGGCATAATCGGTTCGGCGAACAAAAATCTACAGATTTTCGATTTTTGCCAGGCCCTTGACAATAAATAAATTCTGTTCCACCGCATGTTTTGTTACATTTTGTTTTAATTTAGGCTAGGCCTACATGTTTTACATTGTGTAGACTAAGGTTAATAACAGACAAATATTTACTTTTAAATGGATAAAAAAATGTATTCCAATGTTTGTATTAGCCTACAAGTGTGTGTAAGCCAGAAAAAAAAAACTGTTATAAATCGGTAGCGATTGGTTCGGTTAAATCGGATCGGTACACCAATCAATTTGTGGCTGATCGGATCGGAATCTCTTCGGCAGAAAAAAGGCTGATTGGTACAGCCCTACTAACAAATAAAAAAAAAGACACTTGCCAAATAAATGTGTTATCAAATACTCGAACTCGGCTAGATACTCGATTCTTCCGTTGCTATCTTGGCTCAATTCGACTTGAATTTAAATTCTTCTACTCGCACATCCCTACTGATAACCAATACCAACATGTGAATACCTGCAGTGGATGAAGCTTATGCAGCAAATTTGATGCTTGCCCAGCCTTATGTCATGAAGCCAACCATAAACGCAGCCTAAGTATGTGGAAAGCTATCCGGTTTGCATGTTAGCTGTTGTATCCCGGTCAGAGCTCAACACAGCTTTTGCATTTATGGTCGCTTGGACCTACTAGCTCAGTGAGAAAACGTGACGCTGCATCAGGCAACTGTACAACAATTTTGGAATGCAGATAACGAGTCTCTACATCTCCTGTTTTCCCATCGTAAATGCTCTTAATAGCAGGATTGCCAGTGAAAACCGATGCAATCATTATTAAGGAACTGTGCACACTTAGAGACCTGGACACTATTAGAGACCCAGCCGTTAAATAATTTATGATTCATTACAAAGAAAGATATCCAAATAGAACATGCGTCCAACATTAAAATACGGTAAATGCTATCCTACGAATGCTTTTCACCCATTGCCCTTTATGAAAATGCAACATTAACAACATTAATGATAATACCCTGATTCAGCGAAGATACATCTTGAACTAGAAAAACACTGCCCATGGTTTATTTGGATATCTGTTTTTATGTTATGTGAACGACATGCCTTTTAGTGACCCTTTTCACAGAATTCCTATCCACCATTAATCAGAAACTCGTCTTCTACTTATGCATGTGGGGAAAATGACCAGACCACATTTGGAGACCTGGCTATTAACAGAGCATTTACGGTATACCAGAATGCAACATAATGGCACCGCCGGCAAAGTGGAGTGTGGAAAGTATACGTCAGGGATTGCTTGTCAACTGGTGCGTATAATCAAGTTTCTGCTAGTGCCGCACATGCCAGCATTGTCTAAAAATGAATAAGCGAACACACGCAGGCAATGACCATCAGAGACTGAGCCAAGCATCTCTTACATACACTGAGGCAGCAAATTTTGCAAATTTTGCATGGATTGTTTACCAAGATTTTCACAATTTTTTAAAACTTTTTTTTGGTTACAACGAAATAAAGGTGAAATTCATATACAAGTATAGCAGTAAAATTCCAGAATTTTAAGATGGAAAACCCAAATTGAGAGGCTTGACATTCATATTTCACAACCTCAAATTGCAAACTTACTTGTGAAAGGCTTCAAAAGCTTTCCTTAGAACATCCTGACGGACTTGCTTTTGACGAACTTGCTCCGCCTTTAAAGTATAGCCAAGCCCAATAGCTATCTGGCATCGTGCACTCAGATTCTGTGGCTGCACCTTCTCTCGTTCAAGCGCTTGTGATGCGTATGAAATGCTTTCTTCTATCTAAAAAAAAAACCAACAAATTCAGAATTCAACCGACTGCTTAAAGAACTCTGGAAAGAAGCTGTAAATTTAGCCTTTCTCACAGCTGTGCTTATGAATCCTAATCTACATAAAGATTTGTTCTCAAAGTACAGCAAATATATTTTAAGCATCCATAACATTTAATTCACTATACTGTGGTAATCAAATTTAACAAGAATTTCCTGAGGTCTCGTACAGAACACAGCATACAGCCAACTACCAAGTACAATTGACATGAATAGATCCACTTCATCCGCAATGTTCAATTGTATTTGTTACAATGCAACTCCCTCAAGACAGATTGCTTGTCGGACATATGTCATTACAGTATTACAAATCACTAAGAGTAAAACGACACTTAGAACACCAACATTAAAACTGTAATGGTTATGGCAAATTTGGGCTTAATTTTTCAATAGCGAGTTAAACCTGAACTCATGCGCTAAAATTTTGAATTAAGCCTAGTTAACTAGGCTTAATTCAAAATTTTAGCGCATGAATTCAGGTTTAACTCATTATGACAAACTGCTCCACTGCAAAGAAATTATAATTAGTCATTTCTTGCAATTAAAGCACCAAGCCAAGGTAGCTTATATACCAAAAAAGTAATGCATACAGGTTTTCACCAATAAACTGAAATAATATTTTCTAGAGTAGTTAAAGGCAATTTCCAAGCTATTTAACGTAATTTTATGACGTTTTTTTTCTCTCAACTTACCAGTTTTACATAAGGCTCACATAGAAATACTTCTAAAGAAAAATACTTATGAAATTTTGCGTAACCAAGATTTATTTACGACGACTCAAGTCTTCCAAAGTAAGTAGTTCCAACGCTTTTTTTTAAAATACTAAATACTACGCTTATTAAATCTGTTCAAATCTCTTTAATGGAAATGTGATTGATTATCTGTAGTAGAGAAATACTTTTATAATGTTGTTTACTCCCCCACCCCCAAGTTTTCTAGGTTTTTTTTTGTGAAAAATCAGAGAATTCCGAGTTTCAAATGTACCACAGTTTAAATTCCCAGAGATTTCCAGGGTTGGTTGGAACCCTATTACTATCTTAAGCATTCACTTTTGCATAGTATAAATACTGCAAATAACCCCATGGTCTTATCTTAATCATCAAAAACTTATGGTCGGTTTGTCGGTTTATATGTACGACTTCTCCTCCAGAAGTAGGAAGGGTAGAAATATGAGAAAGGTCTTGAAAGACAGGAAATTATCCCGAATATCGTTTAGGCGTATTATTGTAGTGCCAGGTAAAAGTTTTCCCCTCGAAAAAAGGGGAATACAACATTTGGACCGTTGTTGAAACGAATTTTTCGAAGTTGATTATTACTTTCGGAATATCACATATTCCTGTTGAGAGGATGGTCCGCAATTGCTGAGCCACATAGGCATCGCATGGTCCAGTAGTGTTGTCGGTGGGATTATGGCTGGCTATCCGAATAGCTGTTATTCAAGAATGAGGCACGTGCAGCTCACTGATTAGACGGTTGTGTTTTGGATATTTCAAATTCAAACTTTCAATTTGGTCGTAAATTAAAATAAAAGTACGTAATGGTATGAAAAAATTAAATGCCAAATGCTAACTTAGGCCTACTTAAACGATTGATACCGTAAATCGTGTATTAAAAGCCCAGTTGAAGCTAAGCTCACCCCTCAAATTGTCGTTTTTCTACGAAAAATTACCTAAAAGTTATATGATGTGAATAAAGATAGTACTGCTTGCTATGTTTACTGGCCCATTCTCCCTCCCTGTAGTGATAGTGGACTCTTCCTTTAGCACCTAGCACCCGCACAAGGCATCTCACCTAAGCCTCCTCCCTTCTTCACAGCAATTAATCTCTAGACTTGCAAGTGCGCTTTAAAGCTCGCCTATCTTATATTCGTCTTATTTTCGTCTTATATCCGTGTCCAAATCCATAACTCGGTCAAATTTTGACCGATTTTGAAGTTTGAATACACCATTTGAACAGTCTTTTCGAGAGCTATCCATTGGTACTACTGAAAAGTCAGTAGCTCAAATAGTTTTTGAATTATTTAGCAAAAACTAAAATATAACCAAAGATAGACCTTAAAAATTTGTTATGACATCCACAGTTGGGAAAAAAACCACCTATATCAAGAAAAATATAACTCTGAATCAGCATTGGATGTGCTATGGTACCAACTACATTGGTAACAAGAGGCACTGTCAGAATCTTGGGTGGAAGTCATACGCCTTACAATCGTGTCCGTTTATAATGAATGTGTGAGCCCATAACCATAATTTGCCTTATATTCAAGCTGCCTTACCATCCCATATGCCAGCAGCAATGCAAGCAGCTATCTACAGACATCAAGTATCAACCTCACTCAAGCATTCCAACTGATTTCAAGTTTGAATTCTGTTGCTGTACTAAATTCATTACTGTGCTGCATGACTACCACTAGCAAAATAATGCTGCAAGTCAAAGGGTTAAAAGGATGTAAAAATTGGTCTATCACAGATCGTTCAAAAGCTTCGGATTTTTTGTAATAGATGTTCATAAAGGTTAGAAAATTGATAATGCTTGATCTGAAGTCCACCCCCTAATTTTTGCCAAAATTAACTGCATAAGCCCATGGGCGTTTAATCCACGATTTACAGTAGTAGAAAAAGGTGTCAGAAATATTTCTACGTTTGCATTTGTAAAACATCGACATTCGCTCAGTATGCCATTAGCTGGTGATCTACTCAGCAATCTAGCGTAATTGTGGTAAAGACGCATAACTTCTGGGTATGATTTCATGCCGTGTGTAGGCTCTAAGCTGACTTGCATTAAACCTTCTCGAAACGGTTGGTTAACTCTTGTCAACAAACATTTGTGTCAATCTTTGTTTAATGGCGCATTATTATCTGTTGAAGTTTTACGACTATTTCGTCATTGGGGATGCGGCGACATAAATTAAGGCACAAAATCACTAAAGCAAACAAAGCAGGACATAAAGTAAACATTTCTAAATAAGTGAAACAAGAAAACCTATGTATGGTTGGTATAAGGATTTATTGAGATTTGGTGGTACTAACACAAATTTTAGGCGACGTGTGGTTCCTGGTGTTCAGCTCTGGCGTTGCTTCTACTGTGCAGCTTACGCCTCACAATTTATTTGCATAAAAAAATCTGTTCACAACATGGATCAGGTTGCAAAGTTAGTAGCAAAACTTACTAACATAAACAAAGAGAAATGCAAGAGTAGGCACAAGATAGGGTTTGTTTATGAACTGAAACATTACGAAAAACGGGCACTACAATGATCATGATAGTTTTTTGGGTGTGAAATTGTCCGTCAGCAGCATAAATGTTGAAACAAGAATGTCCTCGAGCGAAGCCAGACGCCGCCAAATGAACCAGCGTCAGCGAGCGACTCAGCTAGTAAACGAAATATGTTTTTCTACACAAAACAGATGTCAAAATGACTCGCTTAAGCCCAGGAATTATATTCAAATAAGGTTTTATAAAATCCGCACCAGTTTGTTTTAACCCGTAGCCGCCTAGATACGAACGTACACCTTCAACGTATAACAGCGATAAACTAAGTCCCAGCGCGAGCTTTGTGAGGGGGCCCCGGGGTCCCGAGCAAAGCGGGCAATCACAGCCCAGTGGTCAGCGTCGTCGGCTCCAAACCAAGAGAATGTCGGTTCGAATCCGAGAACCAACCCATATGGACTCTAAAATAAAAGGGTCTGAAAGTTTTTTCAGGCGGTTATGGGTTAAACTTCCACAATGTGTACTAAATAAATCATTTAGTATTTCTTAAGAAATTGGGAAAAAAATTGTAAATAAATACATTTTGTAAAGTTTGAGTATGCCTAGAGAAACTATATCGTCCTTCAGTTTTCTACAGGCCTAATTTGAAGATCTTTACCTTGGGAACAATCACCACAATTAAGTAAGAGTTATTTTTTTTAATAGCCTCTTTATGTCATTAGCAATCTAGGAAGCTTTTGGATGAAGTTTGTATTATTATGGATTCAGATGGCTTGGATTCTTATGGATAAAGATAGAGAAATTTGTAATTCCTAAAGGGTTAAACTTGCGCAGAGAGCTACAACATGTACAACATGATCAGCATTTGCTGCTGAACTATGAATTTGTAATTCACTTTCTGTTGCAATCTCTGTTTTATCCAAGTTTGTCCAAGATAAAGTTTGTCATCCTAGCCTGGTTTTTTGTAATGTAAACTTATGTTTGAGCTTAATTGAATTCAAGAACAGTAACATCAAAGAGAAGAATTAAAACCTTTTAGGCTACATGTCATTTAGTACAGTAGCAGATTGAGAAAGAAACGTTATCTTACCAGAACTGGTTGAGGATCGTTTTTATTGCCAAGCCGTAAATATCCAATACCTGTTTTTTATGCACTCTCCCGAGTTCTCATTGCTTCTTCCAGAGAAAGAAAGTTGGCTTCCCTGCCTGTCCCGTAGTGATTCCTCTGTGCATGCGCAGACGCAGTCCTCCATATATAAGGGCTGGGGCAGAGTCATTCTTCATCCTTTTTCGATCTTCGCAATTGTCACCAAGATAACTCAAGAGGGGAGGAAGGGCGGGTTGGAGCTGAAATCAGGTAATGTATATTTCCGGCTTGGCAATAAAAACGATCTTCAACCAGTTCCTGCTAAGATAACGTTTTTAGTTGCCCCAAAAATATCAATTACCTGTTTTTTATGCACTCAACAGACTTCGTCACCGGAGGTGGGCCTTGGTGACGCCGCCCTGGCTATGGACTGGCTACCCTGAAGCCAACTGGCTCAGCGAACCTGAAAGCAACCGGAGGAGAATGTGAGTGAAGATGTGTCAGCGCAGATCGGAAGGTTGGTCATCTCGGGCTGGATGACGAGCTCTGATACTACAGAGTATCGTTGGTGAGTGTTGGAACAGAGTCAGACCAGGAGCGAAAACGACTTGAAGGACATAGCGGTTGCAAACAGGTCCCAGGGTAAAGGAGAAACAGCCACCCAAGGTGACTGAGATCCTTAGGGAAATGTTGAAGTAACGAAGTTTTAAACTGAAGATGGCAATAAAAATGAACCTAACATTGTTCCAATGGGAAGAAATGGCAGACTTGGATCAAGGGGGGGGGGGGGGGCCCGAGAGGGCGCAGAGGAGCAGGAACGGGTGAGGCCTGGAGTTTTCATAAACTCAGGCGAGGAGCAGGAACCGTAACCCGGAACCATGAGGTGGGATCGAGAAAGATGAAGGCAGGCCGGTATCGTCACCGGACTAGTGCTGCAGCGCATTAAGTGGAGATCGAGGGTGGCCTCGGTAACCGGAGGCGGGAGAAAGACACTGTCATACGGGAGCACTCCCCGAGGACGCCGAAGAGATGCTGAAGTGGTGACGACCTAACTAGCAAAGCTCAGGAGTAGCGGGACAATCCAAGCAAACACCGCTGGACCAAGGGGCACTGTTGTGTGGCGTGGCAGGGCCAGAAGAAGGGAAGGTCATTGTAGCTGGAAACCTTGCGGTAGGGACTGCTTGTCCCAGTGACGATCTGCCAGAGGTACGCAAGGAGGGCTGTTGCAAGTGAGGTGGAGGGTCGTGATGAAAAACAACAACTTTGTTAAGGGAGAACAAGTTGGGAGAACAAGCCGAAAGAAATTTGCCGGAGGAGGTGGGGAATAGAAAGGCAGACAGGAGTTCGTAACTGCATCCAGTGTCAGTCGAGGGCATGGTGCACAAAGGGAAACGCTGCCGGTGTGGAAAGGCGTGTCAAGGAGCGTCTGTAACTAGGCCTGGTTTATACAGGGAACAATCAGGGGTCATGCCTCATACCGTCTTTAAGCAGGTTTGGAAGAGGAATCTCTGAGGGATTGAAGTCACCGAGGAATGGAGGACCGGGGTGGCCGAAGGAAGGTGGATCCTAAAGAAAGAGAGAATTTGTCCTTTTTCTCAAAGAGGGAGCGTCGATCCATAGGGTCTTGAAATGGTACGGATAGCGGAGCTGCTGGCAGAGCAGGATCAGGATGCTGGGAAAGACCGGGATCGTTAGTGTTAGTGCGTTGATTCATATGTATGGTGTCCAACCAGGTTGCCATGTAAGAACGAGGTTTTGGAAAGGGGTTCCTTACTCTAATGGGTGGCGGAGCATGTGGTGATGGAAGGCTGCAGTGAGCAGGAGGAAGGGTCGAAGGGACAGAGGAGCGAGGAAGAGACCGCCATCTTGGCTGCTGACTGCAGAGTCGTTTCCTGGCGATCCTCGGCACGGAAGAGTCCTTACTTTGGGGATCGCAAATCTTGACTAGCGGCAGATTGGTTGTTCACAGGTGACGTGATGGCTGTGGGATCGTCAAGTTAAGTAAGTCTTGTTCTGTTGACAATTCAAATATCTCCATGCCAGTGGAGGCCTAAGGACGAAGAGACAATGTTGCAGTACCAGTCCTTGTAAAAGGATCGCGGCGCGTCAAATGGTACCGAATATGGTATATCAGGAGTGAGGCAAGTTGTAGCCGCGCTGGTGTAGCGGGCAAACTAGAAGCGGAGCGCTGGTTTGATTGTAGAAAGCTGGGCAACGTAGTTGGTAGAAGGATCACTACCTTAATCCTCTTGCTCTGTGTGTGTATTATTTTTTTTTTGTAGAGGGTCACAAGAGAGACCAAGATGCTAAGACAAACAGGAATGGGAAGATGACGGCTTAGAAATCATCGATCCACAAGGATCGTTGTCGAAGAGGATAATAGTGGTGAGAATCGGTGGACAACAGCAGAGGCGGATTGAGGAGTGTACATAGCACAACCACACGTGACGATGGTGGTGATAGGAACGGCCAAGGGGCCAATCTGAGAGCGAAGAAGCTGCGTAGTCCCGGTGCGGAAAAGGCAGAGTGTAGGATGGCGGACCAGAAGAGGTTGCATAGTCTGTGATGCACAGGAGGCGGGATACTGGAGCTGGGGACAAGGAATTGGGACCGCGGATAAAAGGAGCTTGCTACCATTATGTGTAGAGGGTGGTAGTGCAGGAGCGACTGGTATCGCGGAGCATAGGCCGGAATGGGAGTATGTTGTAAGTAACGGTGTCGGTGGGCAGAGGCGGGATCGACGGTAAGGACAGAGAGGAGTTAGCCAAAGGAAATCCTGGGTCCAAAGAATCTTGAATCTAGAAGGATAGGGTCCAAGGGGACCAACGGTATGGAGGGTACTGGGCCGACCAGTCCTTCCTTCGGTGTCCTCTTTGTTCTTAGCATGGCGGAGCGTAAATCGGGGCGGAGTATAGGTTGGGACGGAGTCTAGCAGTGACCGTGTATTACGATGGTTAGAGAAGAAAGATGAGCCGGATCGCATCATCTGCGGTTTTAACAAAGGAGGCTCTGCAGTGAGATGCGCAGTGGGTAGCGATGCGGATGGATACCTTTGTGTCTGTAGCTATCTGATTTGTGGAGCAGGCAGTGTCCTACCGGCAGTCGTAAAATTGTTACTGAGATGTTCCCTCCCTTGCGTACCAAGGGCAGGGAGGAGAATGAGGATGGATCGAGGATCGTCAAATTATCTTGAACTGCGAGCCGGAGCGGCTTCATAGCTGTTGAGCCGTGGTACGGACAGCAGCCTGGGCGGCGATCTGCCCCCCTCCTTTCCTCTTGCTCATGAAGGCGATGTAGGAGGAAGGAAGGGTGAACGCGGCTCGTGAGCTTGCTCTGGACAGCGAACCGGTCATATGACGGAATCGCAGGGAAGGCACATCGCCTTGTTTGTTAGACCGTAAGGTGCAGCATCAGGGAGGCTGCCGAGTCGGGAAGCGGAGAAGCAGACGAATCGTGAGGACGGACAAGGCCGAAGCAGATCACTGTGGCCCAATCCTCTTCTTATCCTCGGAGTGGAGTGTCCGTGAAGCGGATCGGGGAAGGCTCAAGAGCAACCACGCGCGGTGATCGCCCTAGGAGAAAGGATCGTACAAAAACATTTGAACTGGAAAGAAGAGTTAGGAACATCGAATTGCTGAGTTTATTCACAGTCTGTGCTGAACCAAATGGGAAGGTGGTGAAGTGGATCAAATCCAGGGAGGCTGCACAGAATCAATGCTCAGCGGGTAGCAATGCTGGTTCGGCAATAGACGGTACCAGCATTGAAGGAGGTCGTGTGTGTCTGGTAGCCATCCTCTGCTCACCGAGATGCCCCCCCCCCCACCCTGCAGAACAGGTCAGGGAGGTGAACGAGGGGTCGAGGAATATGAATGTATCCTGGACTGTGGGCCAGCTGTAAGACGGAACGTCCTGGTGAGATACGGTCCAACCCAAGCACCTGCAAAGGATCGAAGTGGAGATGGCAGGAACGCTTTGAAAGCACATAAACATTTAGGAGCGGGTAACAGTGGGAGGAGCAGAGGAGCAGACTGGTCTGAGCAGACAGACAGGGAAGGCCATCCGGGCAGGCGGGCCGTACCGGAAGAGCGGATCGGTCCGTGTAGGTGTAGCAAGGAACATAGTTGGTCGCAGGCTGAAGGTAACCGAGGGTGAGGATCGTTGTCAAACGGATTGTTGCCAGACGGATCGTTGTCAAGCGGATTGTCGCAAAGCGGATCGTTACCAAGCGGAACCGAACTGTGTCCAGTCCAACCGGAACGATGCACAAGCTGCCCCGGAGGGAAAGGATCGTCGCCAAACGGATCGTTGTCAAACGGACTGTTTCCATGATCCGTGTCTAGTTCAGCCAGAATGATCGTGAGGATAGGCGAGGCTGGGGCGGATCGCTGAGGAGGACCGCACCAACGGATCGTTACAGCCCCCAAACAATCAGCGATGGAAGGGCCAGCCCAGCTAAATTACCTGAGCACTCCTGCAACATCAATAGATGGTGAGGAGCATAGGAATCGAGACCGGATCGATGACCAAAGTCTTGAGGAGCATTTGCCGAGAAAAAAAGATGAAGAATGATGCTGCCCCAGCGCTTATATATGGAGGACTGCGTCCGCACATGCGCAGAGGAATCACTACGGGACTGGCAGGAAATCCAACTTTCTTTCTAGGGATAGTCCGATATTGATATCTGTACTTATCTGCGTTTTTGCCATATCGGTATCGGACCTCTGTAAGGCTACCGATACAGATATTCGTTACGCCAAGAAACAACCGTCTTCCCTGCAGAACTCGACAGCTAGCGCGGCAAAAGCAACAACCAAGTGAGAAAAGCAAAGCTATTTGCTCAATTGTAATGAAAATGTATACCATATAATAGTTCTGACGCTCTTAAGTGACAACGACCTACTTAAAATCTGACTGAGAAGATGAATGTACTGAAGCCATAAGTAGAAATAAGAGAAAAAATACTGTTATTGCTGCACAGAACGTTTTGGATAATCTTAGCAGACTGGAACCCATACAGAACCAGAAACTGAAGTTGCATTTGTTTGGAAATTAAATTTTTAGAGGTGTATTTTTTATTATTATCGGTATCGACATCGGTATCGGATAAGATCGGATCGGATCGGTTTACCCTTCATCGGTATCGGATCGTATCGGTAAGAAGTCATATCGGCCGATCCCTATTTCTTTCTCCGGAAGCAGCAATGAGAACAAGTGAGAGTGCATAAAAAAACATGTTATATTTTTGGGACAACTAAAAACACATCCATGATGAATAATTTTACAGTAATTGTTACTGGTACTGTACCTATGATTATTCGACACAGTTGTTGCTTATTCTCTGGCCAAGGCCTTACAATTATTATTAAGCACAAGTGTGAATAAAAAAATATGTAGCTTAAAATATACTAGACAATTAAATAAATGGTATATATTCTAGGCACATTGTTTAAGTTGTTCTCCCTGTCCCCATAAAAACATACAAAATGACATTGTCTTGAGGATACGCCCCCAGACTTAAATGCAGAACATAGGCTTAAATTCAAAATTAGGCCCACGGGGCTTATTGGCGAGGATTTACGGTTGTAGTTGGTTCAGTGGCCTCACAAAGTCATTTTTGTACGAGGGTCATTGTTGCAACAGCTGTTGGTGCAGTTGTTGTTGATACAGTGAACGAGTATGGTTCAGCTTTGTAAACTACCCAATTTGAACCCAAGCTACTGCTTAATGCATGCAAATCAGTATTATCAGCAATGTGATTAACAGGTTTAATAAATTACTTACTAGATTAAGATTTTCCAAGCAAATTTTCGCAGCAAGCAAACATGGCAACGAGTTGTTTGGTTCTAGCCGTAGGCATTCTCTCAATACCAGCAATGCACGATCATGCTGTTGAATAATTCAAAATAAGTAATTTAAGGTCCAATCGAGCCTTACAAGCTTTTACTTTTTTTTTTATAAGAGTCCACCTTCTTTGTTACCTTCGCAGCTGCAATTAACGATAAGGCAAACTGGAACCACACATGGAATTCTTCAAATGAGAACTTCATAGATTTATCAAAAGTCTACAAATGAAAGACACACGTCATATGCATCAAACTACACAGACAAAGACTTGGTATTCAATTGTCTTTATAGAACAAAGCAGCATTAAGTCATTATCGGTAAGCGTTAGTAAAACAAAATTACTTGACTTTACACTCAGTTCTTACTTCACAAAGTAATCCAAACTGGGATCGTCTCACCAATGATATTACTAGCAAGTCATAAATGGCAGTTGTGCTGTTATAAGAATGGAGTCTTGCTTCTTTATGCTCTGGCGATCGACTTAATACAGCATCTCTTACTGCCTAAAATCAAAGTGACAAAACGACAACTCTCAGCAATGGCACAGAAATATTCAATAATGAAGTACAAATGAGCAGCTCTATTTTCCTGAATAATCAAATATGTAATAAGCAGCAAGCACTTAAAGTTACAATAGACCTGAAATTTGACATGCTGGAAGACCAAATAAAAGCCAATCGAAATAGCGCACATTTTCACATCCAGGACACTCGCACTGTCTGGCAAATTTTCGAACAACTCTGTTGTCTTCATCAGGTCTCCAAAGACTTGGTTAGTCTCCGATCACGTCGTCTGCTGTTCGTTGCTGGTCGATTTCAAAAAAGAGGCCTCATGTTGCCTCCAGTATTTGTAGGGCTGGATACCTTGCTTCCGTTCTCTACGATCCCAGAACCTACTTAGTTGCAGGTCAAGCCCAACATTAATCAGGTAGTCCACATTCGGGTTGGAGGGTCCTTGAATGTTCATAAAAGGAACATCATGGCTTTCGTGGTATTTCATTGCGAGAGATTCAAGGCACCTCAGATGTTTATCACGTGCAGAGTTGGAGGCTAAAAGGCAACATTGAGGCGCCATTTTTTTGAATTCGACCAGAACGAACTGCAGACGATGTGATCAGAGTCTAACCAAGTCTTTGGAGGCTTGATGAAGACAACAGGGAGTTGTCGAAAATTTGCCAGACAGTGAGTGTGTCTTGGATGTGAAAATGAACTTTATTTCTATTCACTTTAATTTGATTTTCGTCTAATTTCACAGTATGAACTGTAACAATGTTTATCGTGATATGCTGGAAGAATTTTTTTTTAAACTTTTTAAAGCGAACACTTTCTAAAACTGGAGACACTCACGTATCAGCACATTTCCAATAACTGAGCAGTTATTTTCATCAGGCATAATAAGGGTGTTTTTTGTGAACTCTGGCTACATCTTTTTTGTTTACATCGTCTAATTCAAGTTTGAAGACTCACGCAAGCGTGGCCTCCTGTAATTACTGGGCAGATCTCCAACACTGTGTTGATCTTCCACTCCTTCACGGTATCACAGCGGTTACCGAAAGGTCTTTCAACAACAATACCATTTTAAAGAGCTTACCTTCCTTTACTTTTAATGATAACTAATCTTCAACCAACATATTTCTGATGTCAATAACGTCAAGCTTTTGTATTAAGTATAATACAACTTAACTCTACTCATTACATTAACCCTTTCGTGCATAATGACCAAATGAGGAAAGCTACTACACGGACAAATATGTATGTCCATGCACGCACCGCAAGCATTTTGAGGGGGTCCTGGGGACCCGAGAAAAGCAAGCAGAAAAGCCCAGTGAGCTTCGTTACCAAATCAATTGAATGCCGGTTTGAATCCTGCGATTGGCCTGACTGTCATATGGAACTTAAAAGAAAAGTCACCAAACATAACTCAGTTATACATTATACAGTAAGGACAGCTACTAGGCAGGTCAAGAAGTGGGTTCCTACAGGCACCACAACAAAGCGAGCATCAACAGCCACATGGTCGGCATTCTCGCCTCCAAACAAAGTAAATGCCCATTAAATTCCTGTGAATGCCTAACTATCATATGAAACTTAAAAATAATGCCAAGGCTCTACTAGAGAAGATTCTACCAGACAACTAGTTCTCACAGGAGAATCGAAGTTCTCAGAGTACGGAAGAATCCGACGAAACTGTGTTACATATGGGATGCTTCCCTGCAACGCAGCACCCTTGAGCTTATTATTTTACATACAATTATACCTAATTTATGAAAAAAAAAAAACTTGTGTCACTTCTGGTCGCCTCTTCACTTCCTACTACCCATCGCTATTTCATTGTCTTTTGCGGTTGGCCCTAGCCCAGCGCCAGGTAGGCGGGTTGGTAATCAAACTAACACAGTTTCGTCGGATTCTACTTGGAGGACTACTCATTTGATCATTATGTTTTAAAGAAATGCGGTCTGTTGAATAAAATATTAAATAAATGTCTGGTTGCCTGGTTCTAAATTTTGAACCCAGAACCGTAAACGAACAATTCTATTTGCATGGCTTAACGCCCATCTTGGGAATAAGGGGTTTGAAAAACATGAATCCAGTAACACTGTGTAATAAAACTGAAAACTGATTTAGAGATTTACAGTACTTGAAAAATTATTTTTACCATAGCTTCACATATGAGCAAGAGTAACAAAATTTCTTCATTTTCATCCCTTGGTGCGAAAAGGCTGCAAAAGAAATTGAAAACTGAAATAGTCTTCTAACAGTTGCACAATTATGTCTAAATCAAAAACAATTTAACACTATTGCGCGTGAAATATTTAAATCTTGCTACAATCTACTTTTGCATACCATAGCTATGTTACTAAGACCGATTGATGAACTTGTCAACATTCGTACAGCGTGTGTACTGTAATTAACAAGCAAGGATGGAATACAAAAAATCTTGGGTATAAAAAACCTTGCAACAAAAGCCTTTCCTCTTGACTTCTTCCTTTGAGAACAAAGCTAAGATAGAAAATTTAATCCTTTACTTAACCAACTTAACCAACATTTACGAGAATTTTTATCCATATTTCCTTGTGAAAATTGCCAGGTTCTCCACAATTGCGTATTACAGTAGACATTATGTGTAGCTTGCGAACTGTTTGTAATGAACCATAGCAGGTTCTTTTCTTAATTCTAAAATATTCAGGCGGCTTCAATACTATGACTAAACTGCTTAATAATTATGTTTCAGTAATTGAAGTGCGAGATACAAAGACTCTTTAAAATATGTATGTTTGCATATACATGAAGGAAAGGGTTAAAGCGGTAACACCAAGCCAAATCAGCTAGTGGGTCTGGGGAGTGGTCTTAGCTTCCCCAGCGGGGTTCGGAGTCCCGGAAGCTGAAACAATTTCTTCTACTCTAATATCTTATCTTGCCTCCAGAGTTTTTTAAAACAAATTCAAGGATCTATACACAAAAACCAATATATTTTCTTCTGAATTCTTTAACCCTTTAAGGACGGGTGCGCCCGAAAGCGCCCGCTGTATAATCATTGTTTACAGCTCTTCTACAAGTCATATCGAAAACTTACAGCCAATTACAGTAAAATTTACACTGGGATATGAAAGCCAGATCATTAAGGATAAAAATGAAACAGGTTTCACTCCCTTACCTCAACTGGGTGAGATGCTGCGATTTTTTTTCTACAAGTCAGTTATAAGTTCTTAGCGCGCACGCAGTCCTTAAAGGGTTAAGCTGTGTAAATAATGGCATCTTTTTGTTTAACAATTTTTATTTTTAACACATTTCTTCTAACACTTTACTGCAGAGCCTAACTGTGCACACACACAGCGCGTGCACACGTTCATGCACAGTACATGAAAATACTGATAGCCGGGGTTCGTGAATCTTACGTAACCAAGTAACCAGGTTACAGTGGGGAAATTTAAGAATTGGGGAAAACTAGTTAGTAAATGAAGGATGTATACCTTTACTACGTATTACTCCACCAAATTTATGTTAGTAACTCTACTAAAACCGCCTCAAATTTAATCAAAAGGCTGCGTAATAGCACTTGTTGTCGTACTTTCCGTCAATCGATGCCAACGCCATCTTTCGGTCGTGCTACAAATTACAAAGATGGCCTGTATTGGGCCTACTAGCATCCGGTTACCGATGCTATAGCCTATGCGTCAGCATGACTGCATCGAAGGCAAGAGTGGATCCAAGAGACGGATCGAGGGGGGTTGCGAGGCCCCTACAAAGTAAATAAACATGGAAACATTGCCGAAATTGATGGAAAAAACTTATTAAATTAATATAAAAACTGCATCAAAACAGAAAAATCACCCTGCGACCCACTCCAAGATATCGTTATGGGTCCGCCCTCTTTAGAAAGCCATGGCTGTATGACACGGTTGTGGAAAACTTACAAGACACAATTTTTTTTTAAATGGTAGTTACAGTTCTTTCAAAATTTGGGGAAATTCTTGTTCAGTTACTGGGCTGCTTGTAAGATTCTCGAGGCCCGCTGATAGCTATAATATGCTCCGTGTCACTTAAGCAAAACATATGCATGCCAGACAAAATAAGTTATGGCTTGTAGTTATTATTGCAAATAAATTAAAATTGTTAATTTTTTCCCTGACCAAGACAAGTCAAAGATTAAGAGAAAATAAGAGAGTTCTCTAAACAGAATCAATCACTTTCATGTATTAAAATGAAATTTACACGTGAATAACCGGATTTTCGCCAGAGAATTTACACCATTTTTTTTTTAACAAATGTGTATTGAACTAACCTAACACGTTAATCTACCCTACAATGAAAATTAACCTAATAACAGACAGGAAATGAAACAGGGATTGCCACAATAGAGTTTCTTATTTAATTATTGATTTGGGTGGATTAAAAAACTTGATTAATGGTTATTGAATATAACAATACTTGAGTCTCAGCAATTAAAAGCTTAATTTCGAGTTAAACTTAGCTGATTGTTACCGCGTTAGTCACATTTGACAAGCGTTGTTACCGATATTTGACAACCGATTTTGACAATTAAAATGTTTTGAAGTAAAAATCATTCTAGCTGATTTTAATGGTAACTGATGGTTAGTAGTTACGGTTTTCAAGTGAATTTTCGTGCATCAAGCACGTAGTTTTTTTCTTTCTTTCTCTCTTGACTGTTTTTGCACTGATTGATTGTGATTATATTTTGAATGTTGAACTCTCTTATTTTCTCTAAATCTGTGACTTGTCTTGGTTCAGAGAAAAAAATAGAACATTTTGCCGGCCCTCAGCTTGGCCGGCTAAAAATGGTTTCTTTTTTGCCAAAAACATACTTAACCTGAAAATTTTAGCATTACGTTGTCCTCAATGGAATGGTTCTCTGGAGGTTTTTCGGTTGTGAGTATCCGCCTGCTTGAATGCTCCCACTGCATCTGCGCGACGCAGTCCTCCTCTATATACGCAGCATGGCCGATATCGGAATTCATTTTCCTGTCAATCTGTCAGGGGGTGACTCGAGAGGGGAGGTAGGGCGCGCCCTTGGTTAAGTATGTTTTAGGCAAAAAAGAAACCAATTTTAGCCGGCCAGGCTGAGGGCCGGCAAAATATTCTTTCTTGTTTGCCAAAACATATTAACCTGATCAATCATCAGACCTCGTCAGTCTTGGTGGCGGGGACCGAACTGACGGGGCGCCCTGGGATGCAACCAGGCTTCCCCCAAAAAGTTTCGGAGAATTTAGTACTTTATTCAGAACATTTGTGTTGCGAAACAGGAATTTGGTTCTCTTTCGTAGGGTTTGGTGGCCCTGAAAGGGACCGTTGTTTTAAGGGATCTTGCTTCCTTCTAAGATGGCTTCCTTCCTTCTATGGATGGCCTGCTCCCTTCTGGGATGAAGAGTTGATTTCTGCCTCTGCGGATGTCTTCGTGTTGGGTGTGGGGTGAGGTAGAAAACGAAGTGCCCGGATTGGGCAGAGTAGACGTTCGGGTTCGTCTCCTGTTAAGTTGGAGAGTGCCGGGAACGTGATTGGCTTAGGTGGTTCAGATGGTTTTGTGTTTTTTGCACGAAATCCTGTTCTTGGGTGAAGTGTAACGGATGTGAAGTTTGGACCAAAGATGCAAAGGCTGGATCTGCGGAGAGTGCTCGAATTTCGAGCAGCGGGCACTTGCTGCGAGTGTTATTAGGAAGATGGTTTTCCTAGTTAGTAGGTGAAGGGAACTGTCTTGTATTGGTTCGTGAGGGGCTTCTATTAGTGATTGTAGTACGATTGATAAATCCCAGTCCGAGACAAGTTTTCTTGTTGTATAGCGATCGTTTTCGAAGGAGCGGAGGAGCGCTGAGATTCGGTAATCTTCGAGGAGATTGGTTTTGTCTGCTGCCTTGAAAACTGACTTTAGGGTTGATCGGTAGACAAGGATTGTTGAGCCTTTGATTTTCTCGATGTCGAAAAAGTCAGAGAAACATCTTATTAATTCGGGCAGAGGTGGATTGATTGAAATAATTTCCCATGCGTAACACCAATGAAACCATTTAGTCCAGTGGCTGTCGTACATTATGTTTGTTGAATCTCTTGTGGTTTTAGAGGCGATTCGGATGGCATCATCTTTATGAATTTCTGCCTTTTGAGGAGTCTGATGATAGTAGCCAGAGACGTGCACACAGGGGGGGGGGGGGGGGGCCCAAGCCCCTGCCCCCATGGCAAAGTGCCCCTTTTTTCTGAAATAAGTGCCCTTTTCGGTGGATTGGTGGTGTAAAACAGCCTAAAAAACTCAAAAAAGGACAATAACGGCTAAGAAAGGGGTGCAAAGAGGGTCAGAAATTGTTAAGTCTCACAAAAGAGGGGTCAAAAAAGGTTTCAAACACCAAAAAAAAGGTCCCCAGAAAAAAGTTTGCCCCTGCCCTCTTGGGGGCTTGTGCACGTCCCTGATAGTAGCCACGCGTGAAGGTTTAGGTTTGGCAGGTTTGGGTGTAGTTTCGAGCCCTTTTGTTGAGACAGAAGATCTGGTGTCTACTAGTAGAGGAAGAAGGAGTGGAAACCATGCTGCTGACGGCCAAAGGGGGCTATGAGAAGGAATAGGCTTTGGCTTTCCTCGGCGTCTTGTAGTATTTGAGGAAGGAGTTTGAACGATGGGAATAAGAAGGCGTACAGGTTGTGCTATGGATATGTCATTGCGTCTACTGCCATTGCTTGATTGTCCGGGAATGGGCTGATGTAATGGGGAAGTCTGGCAATGTGCTTTGTGGCGAATAGGGCTAACATTGGTGTTCCCCCATGTTATGAAGAGATATTCGCAAATGGGTTTCTTGAGGCACCATTCCCTGTTGTGGATGATCGACGAGACAGTGAGTCTGCGATCACATTCCTGTTTCCTGGTATGTGAAGGGGAAGTAGAGTTATGTTGTTCATGATACAGAGATTGAGGATCTCGGAAGTCAGGTTGTGGAGCAGCCTGGATTTGGTTCGACTCCTTCCTTCCTTACGTAGGCCAAGGCTGTGGTATTGTCTGCTTGGATTTGGATGACATGGTTTTTAATGTGTGGGAGGAAGTGCACGATGCTTGAGTCCAGTCACTGTGCAATGCTTAGTAGAGAAGTGTGCGTCGGTATTGGTAGTGGCAGAACTGTACAGAAGACCGGATGCGACTAGGTAGTCGCTGTAGCCGCTCATTCCCATTTCTGACTTGGTTCAGTCCTCAAAACGTGGGTTAGCCACGAATGAGACAAGCACCAGTGAGAGCGGCAATTGTTGACTTGATTTCCATTTGAGACGTGGGGTGGTCACGGGCGAGACAGGCAGCAAGCGATGTCGATGGATTTTGGAGTGATGTTTACCTCAAGACGTGAGTTTAATCAGAAATGAGGCAGGTATCAGTGTGGACGGCAACTGTAGACTTGATCTTCGTTCGAAACGTGGGGTCAGCCATGGTTGAACCAGCAGCAAGAGATCGAGACGTCTTCCATCCTAGCTCTTCTCACAGAACGTGGGGTTTTTTATTTTTATTTTAGCCACCCTGAAATGAGCAGCAGTTGGACAGCAGCTGGCGACTTGAATTTCACTTGAGATGTGGGATCAGCCACGGATGAGACAAGTTGTAGGAAATGCAGATGGCTTCCAACTTTATAGTTCACACAAAGTGTGGGGTTTAAGCCACAAATGAGACAATGAGTAGTGTGGGCAGCAACTGATGTCTTAATTTTCGTTCGAAACGTGGGTCAGCCTCGGTCGAGACAGGCAGGGAGAGATGCAAACGGCTTCCGTCTTGGTTCACTCTAAAACGTGGGTTCTGGCCATGAATGAGACGAGCAGCACTGGACAGCGACTGTTGTCTTGATTTTCGCTCGAGACGTACGGCCAGCCACGGTCGAGACAAGCAGCAAGCGATGCAAACGGCTTCCGTATTGGTTCACTCAAAACGTGGGTTACAGCCACAAGTGAGACAAGCAGCAGTAGACAGCAACAGGTGACTTGATTTTCACTCGAGACGTGGGGTTAGCCATGGTCGAGACATCAGCAAGAGGTGCAAACGCCTTCCGTCTTGCTCCACTCAAAACGTGGGTTATAGCCACAAGTGAGACAAGCAGCAGTAGACAGCAACAGATGACTTGATTTTCACTCGAGACGTGGGGTTAGCCATGGTCGAGACAGCAGCAAGAGGTGCAAACGCCTTCCGTCTTGCTTCACTCAAAACGTGGGTTCTAGCCACGAGTGAGACGAGCAGCAGTAGACAGCAACAGGTGGCTTGATTTTCATTCGAGACATGGGGTTAGCCACTGTCGAGACAAGCGGCAATAGGTGCAAACGCCTTCCGTCTTGGTTCACTCAAAACGTGGGTTCGAGCTGCAGTAGGCAGCAACAGGTGACTTGATTTTCACTCGAGACGTGGGGTTAGCCACGGTCGAGACAAGGAGCAAGAGGTGCAAACGTCTTCCGTCTTGGTTCACCCCTCCGGCTGTTGGCTCTTCACACGAGCGAGGCCCTGAGTCTTGCTGCAGTTGTGTGCTTTAAAACTTGATTAAGACGACGTCGTGTAATCAAAGCTTGGTCGCGAATTCGATTGTGGTAAAAATTCTTGGGGCAGCGTTCAGGCCGAATGGCAGTCAGCGGAATTCGTAGACGGGATCGAATTGTTTCCAGCGTTTCCAACAGTGTTGTAAAAAAAACCCCGGCCTGGGTTGTTGCGTTACATGATCGTCCCTTTCGCGACAAGGCGTGCAATCTCGGTTCGATGGAGGCTGCGTTGACAGTCTATCCGGGACCAGGACCGGGAACGGAAGGGCAGGATGCAAAACGAGGCTTGAGCTTTTGTGCCAAATTCCAGTGGAGCTGCTTTCGCGACAAGGCAAGAGAAACGTTGCCGACTGTCCTAAAAGGCTGCGTGGCTTGGCATCTTTGTCGCGAACGGCAAATCCAAAGCCTGTCTTGAGACCACGGTTGATGACTGGGGCGCCAGTGGACTGTGATGGTATGTACAGGAAGCAGTCTGGTACCGTTTCTTCCACTTTCTTGAGTAGAGAAGCCAGGGGAATGGTAAGGTCTTCTGTGTTGTCGTCTGTGAACTGGATGTGCTTGGCGGGAGCGGGCGGAGTCGTGATTTCCTTTGTCGCAAAAGCAGGAGTTGCAAAAGCAGGTGTCGCGAAGGCTGGTGGCACTGTAAGTCTGCGTTGCTTGGCTCCAGGTGGGGGGGAGGGGTGGGCAACTGGCATTTTCGGCTGTCGCAGCTCGTCGTTGAAGCAACCCAGTCTTGAGTGTCAGCTCTTTTCACCAATGAGGTGCAAGAGGGAGGCGGCCCAGGATGCGATCTTGCGTGCTGGCAGAATACCGAGTCGACTAGGATGTGAGCTTCGCTGCGAGTCACACTGTAGTCACGGCGAGACGAATTCGATGAAAGGTCGATGGGGGAGTTGGCACTGGAGGTTCCCCAGAGAGACGAAGCGTCTTGTAGCTTCCTTTTCGCTTCCCGGAAGAGGGTCTTAGCTTGCCGGAGGTCTTCCTAGAGGACCGCAAGGTCAGGCGGGGGTGGGGTGCGTTGTCCGTCTCGGAGCGGCGAGTCGTCCTCGTCATTCGCGACATAACAGACGCGGTCATGACCGGCCGGCCAGTGGTCGTGAGGGAGAGGCGGAAGAGCAGGTTGAAGCGCAGCATCCGAAGCCAGAGCGGGGGCCGAAAGGGCGTAATGGGCAGCTGAGTCTTCGGTCGTAGCCATTCCAAATTCCAGAGATCGACGTGGTTTGCTAAACCTCTTGGCGGAAAATGAAGGCCGAAATCGGTCATGCTGCCGCTTATATATAGGAGGACTGCGTCACGCAGACGCAGTGGGAGCATGCAAGCAGGCGGATACTCTCAACCGAAATACCTCCAGAACCATTCCATTGAGGACAATGTAATGCTAAAATTATCAGGTTAATATGTTTTGGCAAACAAGAAAAATAATTTTAATTTATTTGCAATAATATCTACAAGCCATAACTTACTTTGTCTGGCATGCACATGTTTTGCTTAAGTGACACGGAGCATATTATAGCTAACAGTATCATCTTGTACTGTGCATGAACGTGTGAACGCGCTTTTCTGTGGAATTAGGCTCTGCAGTAAAGCATTAGAAGAAATGTGTTAAAAATAAAAATTGTTAAACAAAAAGATGCCATTATTTACACAGCTTAAAGAATTCAGAAGAAAATATATTGGTTTTTGTTTATAGATCCTTGAAATTGGTTGTTGCGAGTCCTTGACTGCCCTTAAAAGAGCTTGAATTTTAATTCAACAATTCTGTGCAAACCATATTTGATCTACCCAAATATACGACCAACCCAAATACCCAAATATATACCAACTACGGGAAAATGAGTTTATCTTACACTGCTCCCATTGTGTGGAATGAATTACCAAAGTCAATTTCTGATAACTTAAACGGTATTAATTTTTTATGTCTCTTAAGAAAATATTTTATGAGCTCCTACAAATCAAATGTGTAATATCTTAGGTTTTTTTTTTTAATATCTTTTTTTATATTTTTTTTTCCTTCTAGTGTTCGTTTTGTTATTTTGTTGTGTTTTCCTATTGTAAATATTTTTGTTATTTTGTGCTTTTTGCCTGGTACGTCACTATAAAATAGGAATTTTGTATTCCTCGTGACGATTTCCTTCATGGAGCGTCGTACTTCATGCAAATAAACTAATTATTATTATTATTATTATTATTATTATTATTATTATTATTATTATTATGTGGAGCAGGAATAAAGGTTACGTGTTATAGGTGTTACGTTATCTCAAACTGGGCCATGGGAAACGGTACAACTGGTGCAGCATTTGCCGTACCATTTGTCTGTCCTGCTGCTGCTAGCATCAAAACTGAACAGAAATAAATCCTCCACCCTGTGAGGTACAGTAAGCTTGACGTTGAGAAGGAGGTTTGGGAAAAAGAAGTAAATGAAATTCATGAGAACATAGTGCAAAGCAAACTTCAGCATGTGGTAAACACCAAATGATACAGAAAGCCAACTGATTGCACGTTTCACAAAAGCGAGTTAACTTAGTCAGTGATGACACAATAGAAACATCAAGTTTTTTACATGAGGTACCGGTAGATTCGTTATTATGAACAATATTTTAACTATAAAAGAAAACCTAACAAATTTGTTAAAAAAAAACTCCGGAGGCAAGATAAGATATTAGAGTATAAGAAGTTGTTTCAGCTTCCGGGACTCCGAACCCCACTGGGGAAGCTTGCACCACTCCCCAGACCCACTAGCTGATTTGGCTTGGTGTTATTGCTTTAACCCTTTCCTTCATGTATATGCAAACATACACATTTTAAAGAGTCTTTGTATCTCGCGCTTCAATTACTAAGACATAATTATTGAGCAGTTTAGTCATGGTATTGAAGCCGCCTGAACATTTTAGAATTATGAAAAGACCTTGTTATGGTTCATTACAAACTGTTCGCAAGCACAGTTTGTCAGCATATTCAAGGTATTGTGCAAAACGTGGATCAAGGTAGCATGACCTTCAGCATTAGCCATGAGCAGGAAAAAGGATAGGAAAAAGCTCGGTAAAGACAAACTACCTGAGAAACGGTGATAATGTTCTAGAATCTCTAACCAAATTTCCGGGACAGACATGACTTAACAAACGACGTCATTAATATCCAAATTACACAACCAAACAAAGAATCAAATTCCTCTTTCACCTGATGAATAAAGAAACTACACAGATGAACAACATATTGCTACCGTAATTGGAAGAACTATCTAAGATCGAGAAAGAATATGCTTTTCTTAACCCCAGATTCACTAACAATGATAGTACAACTGCAGAGTGCCAAACTGTATAAATTAGGATACGGTTATATTTTATAAATGTGACTTCTTCCTGAGTCCAATGGATATGCGCGACAAGAATATCCTGAAATTAGCTTCTCTTTTGTATGTGTGCAGATAACTGGTGATTAACAGACGTACAATCCCATACCATAATTCTACCATAAAAAAAACCATTCAGATCTACACCCAAACTCATTCTACAAAACTCGATCTACGCAACATCGAAACCCTTACAATACCTACTTATGCCCGGAGTAGCGTCTAGGCTTCCATGGACTGTCTGTTAGCAGCTGTCCATTTCTTCCACTCAGAGAAGTAATAGTCTCCTGATGCATCATTACTTCCGGTACCACGTAAGCATTTTCACTGACACCACGCAATAATACTTCCGCCAACTGTCTTGCAAGGGTCTGCATACAATGAAAAAATAAAATTAATGAAAAACAATACTGTTTGAAATACTGTAAACACTTACATTGACTTACAACTCGCTATTTAATGTACAACTCACCAGACGCAGATTTTGAGTCCCACCTGTTTCTACAGCTCTCAATACATTCCTGTATTGGTTGACAGCTTTCGCCATGTCCCTAGAGGGAAAAAAAAAAAGCATAATGAACACTTCCACAATCATTTGCCCATAAGACTTGAACAGATACTCGTGAAATGGTTTGGCATGGTTTGGAGAACAATTCACAAATTTCAAAGTTTTTGCTAAACAAACACTAAAAACATCCTTCCACCACGAGTGCAAAAACATGTGGTTATCACCCATGTAGACTCTCAAGAGTCTACGAGTGGGATATTTACGTGTTTTTTGCACTCGTAGAGGAAGGAAGCGTGGCGTCATACAGTCAGTTTCCTGCAAACATAATGTGTAACAAACTATAGAAGGGCAGGAGGAGTAATAATAAGTGGGAACACTTCTTCTTGTGTTGAATCGAGATCGACTACGGCGGTTGTCACTACACAAGTTGGAAGTCAGCAGGGTGGAAGTGCAGTTCCAATCAATCTCATGTTTTGTGGAGGCCTGATGAACTGCAATTCCATTGTTTGGGTCTCAAGTTTTGGAGGAAGAAATGCGGTCAAAAAGAGGTACAGGAACTCGTTATAACAAAGAAGAAGGGAAAAGAATTTTATTTCGTTATTACGATTTATTATAGGTGTTAGCAAATTTGTTTGGTCAAGGACGTAAATTTCGTTACAAAATAATATCGTAAAAACTCGTAGACCTACATTAAACCTTTGCATGCTGGACCAGAAAAATTCTCGGGCAGGACAAACCTTTCCCCAGAACTAAATCCGAGAATTTCTTATTAATACATGTTTTTTTAATCTCAGGCTTGTTAATTTCGTTAAAAACTTACACAGCTTTAGATTATCATCACATTTGTCTATTTTAAAAGAGGATGCATTTAGTTTAGCAGCAGGGGCAGCACCAGATCCGAGTTGCTACCTGGGTCACCGGGTTTCCGCTGGGCACGTTTAGCTAATTACCTGGGCAGGGGCGGATCTAGGAATTTATAGTGGGGGAAAGGATGGGGCGGGGGGTCAATTAGACAACCTTTTGAGAACCTTTGCTTTTCGCTATTTGCATTCGACCCACCGACGTTTTTTTCTGATTTAGACTTTTGATTGGGGGGGGGGGGGGGGATCAAAATTTAGAGAAGTGAAAAACTCACAACTCACAATTTTCTCCCCCTCAAAAAATTCACAGCTCAATACCACAAAATAGCCTCAAGATCGAAAGTAACGAACCCAACACCCTTATTTCCGATCTTTAGACTATGATGTGCTGTTGGCTTAACATTTTTTGTTGGGGCGAGAAAACTTTTTTGTGTTTGTATAAGGTTTTCGCCTATATAAATTATGTCAGAATTTTTAAGACCTTCTCTTTATGTATGTACTGCGATCTAAACAGGGTAAGTCAAAAGTATCGACCCAGTGGATTTGGCAGCCGCATGATTTGGTTTTGCCAGCAAACAACCATCGATCGTTGGACACCACGTTTTGAGGTCATCCTGGAGTGCCCCCTCACCTGCACCTCTTAAATAAATTTTCCACTTACAGTTTTTTTTCCTTTAGGAATAGGACATTGGTCACATTTTGAGAAATGTGCGGGCAGTCAGATGGTGAATGCAGAAAACAGCATGTAAATCA
>JAHWFP010002700.1:51397-71415 GCA_023313725.1 Lithobius niger
CCCCCCCCCCCCCCCCCCTCCAATTCAGCGAGGGTTCAGGCCTAATGAAAATAAGTTAGGCTACTCCCCCGACTAAAGTAACCAATCCTTGTCCATCAGCAGTGGCAGGCAACCTTTTCAGTCCGATTTAGTTTCCGGTATCTATCTAGGAGCTATAAAGGACATTTTGTTTAATGGACAGGTTCAAATTATCACTTCTGTATAAAATAAGCGAAATATCATTTAAATTGCTTTATTTTCGTCCGCGGTGAATTTATAAAATTCCCCTTCCTCTGACCACAATGATGGCGTCCAAGCATGACACTGTAAGGAATCCTGGTCTCTTCAGTGGGCAACCTCCTGTGTCTAGACAGGACGCTGAAAAGAATAGCATGGTGACAGCCTGACAACTATTCCCTTATTCCCCCAGCTCTTCCCCAAACTAAATGTGGCCCAGAGGTAATCTGAAATGTTTTCAGTCGGTGTTCTTTTTCATTCGTGGCATTCATTACCGAACGAAGACATTCAATTATCTGTGAGTGTGAGCCACATTTCTTAGGATGAAAAATCGTCTAATACCGATTTCGCATTGGTAAATTCAAAGTGGTCCTGGCCGTACCAAGGAGGGCTGGGCACCGTTTTATTAACCAATGCGAAATCGGGCTGGCCCAGGCCGGGTCGCTATTTCGAGAGCCGGCCTGGCCAAGACCGTGAAATGAAATTGGGGACGAAGCCGGCCAGTGCTGCATAAATCGAAAGGTTTACGAATGGTGCTGCTGTGTAGCGGCAAAAAGTGAAATGTGTCAATTACCACAAACCGACACGTGGCAGTGCTGTAGATCGTGATCAGCGAGGCGTAGAATTAACCAATGCGAAATTGGGCCGGCCGGACGAGCAGTGGCCCCGATCGGCACTGGCCGGCTCACTGCAGTCCGGCCTGGTCGCTTGAATTTACCAATGCGAAATCGGTATAATGTCCCTGCCTCGCTCAGGTTGCCGCGTTCGCTGTGTCTAAACATATTACATCAAAAACCGCAGGTATAATATTGTCCAGTTAGACGTTTATCCATTTAGATGATTTTTCCGTATACGATATTCCGTTTAGATGATTTTCCAGATGTTTCTAGGCAGATATTAGTTATCCCATCAGACGCAAGATTTTGCTACCCGCACATTTCTTCTAGGGCCAGAGATAGAAACTTAATTTATGGGTTTGGGGGGGGGGGGCACCTGTGTCCCCCTTAATTGTTGGACTCCTCCTCCCTGCCTGTCAACATTCAGTGGTGGTTTTGTTTTTATAAACAAGGCCTCTACTATAATGAACCAGAGTTTCTGTTCACCTTTTACAACACGTAGGCTAATTAATAAACTGAGTGATTAGACCTGCGATGTTCTTTTGCTTTGATAAAGAATGGCATTGGTTTGAAAAAGTTTTGATTCAACACTTTGGCTATATGAAAGGCGGTGGCTACTGTGGTTAGCAAACGGCATAAGAAAACCGTTCCAGTTTGGTGGAAAATTAAAGGAACAGTGTTGCTGATTTGTGGTTTACTTTCTTATGATAAACTGTTGCTCATTTGTAGGCTGTATATGAAGCAATCTGATTTAAATCAAATAAATCAAATCAATTTTTGTGGGAAAAGAATATTTACATTTTTTCAAAAAATAAACCCGATTCTTTCTCAACCTTGAAAATACATGTAGGCAAAGCCGCAACTGTTTACTCGAAAACTATTTAGGGGCCCGACTACAACTTACAGAACACAAGGGTTGATAGTTATCTTGGATTTCATTTAGGCATGGGTTTTAAAGATTCGTGCAAGTTGCTGAAGAAAAATGCCTGCTATTAGTTAATAGCAAGAATTTGTAGGGTTTTGGAGAATTTGTAACTCTTAAAATGGCGCTATTGAAACATGTTAGATTTGTCCCTATTAGTTCAGTCAGTTTTCAGAGGGTGCCACATGTTCCATCTGGTAATTTTGGCTCATTTTTCACCCCAAATCTAAATTAAACTAAATTACAACTAAGGTAGGCTAAATAATAAATACAAGCTAGTTTAGTTTTAGGCTAAAAACTGAGTAGAAATTCCCACATAAAACACATGGTGCCCTCTATAAACTAGACTGAACTAATACGAAGGATCCAAGACATTTCAGTATAAGTCTGTCACAAATTCTCCTCCCCAACCCTAGAAATTCTTGGTTATAGATTATTGGTTAAAATGTTTTAATAGAGTTTAGCTAGCTTAAAATTATTAGTCACCAGTCGAGGTTTTGCCACAATTTTCGTGTTGAATTCCAGGTTACTGGATTCAAATTTCATTAAGACCTGTAGAACAGTTTTGAATCCAGACCGCTTTGGCATAAAAGGTTTTGCTGCAGCAAACTATTGATTCAGTAAATATGAAGTTTCATTATGAGCACGTAGCCTAGGTTTTAAAAAATGTGTGTTGAAACCAATTCATGATGAATATGCAGTCTTGTTCCTGCAGCTCACAACTTAATTACCACATGTCAGCTAGCTGGTGCTAATCTTAATATCTGCCATTAGTTTTGTGTAGCCTACGTGTGTTAAGTTGTGCATGTTTGATAACAAAAATGGAGGGGAAGTAAAGATGAGTAATTTTTTGTTACGGCCCATAAAAGTTTACACACAACCGCCTAAGAGAAATTGTGCTAAGCCTGTTGAATTTCCTATCCACAATGTAAAATATTTCCATTTCTTATGTAACTAGAACAAATTATATGCCTACAGTTACAGGACAGCTGATAATTTAATTGTTATTAAATTAAGGTTGCACAATAAATAAAATAACAGGGTAATGCGTTTTTTTGACCTGCTGTGATGAATGTTGTATAAATGCCTGTTTTTGCTATCTTTTAAAATCTTATATAAACATAAATGCGATAGTGTGAGAAGTTTGTACCTTGGTGGGAAAGCGAATGCAACAATCATTTTTGCAGGTGGTTGCATGATGATAGCAGACTGTCTCACTTCCTTCCTAATTTGACACCATTCAATATATTTAAAATTTCTTTTATTTTAAGAGGGAGAAACCAGTGCAAATTTGGCACTCAAAAATCCTATTTGGTTTAATGTTTCAGGGTTTGGTGTCACTAAAGGTTGGAAGTGTTGACAAGTCACGATGCCGCAGAACGAGTATATCGAGCTTCATCGCAAGCGTTACGGGCACCGCCTCGATTACCATGAGCGGCTGCGAAAGCGCCAGGCCCGTGAGCCTCATGAAAGGGCGGAGAAGGCAAAGAAACTTCGCGGAATCAGAGCTAAGATGTACAACAAGCAACGACATGCCGAAAAAGTGCAGATGAAAAAGACAATCAAGCAGCACGAAGAAAAGAAAACCAAGCAGAAAGATGCTGACAAGACGCCCGAGGGAGCCGTTCCAGCATACCTGCTCGACAGAGAAGGTCAATCGCGGGCTAAGGTCCTTTCCAACATGATTAAACAGAAACGAAAAGAAAAGGCTGGCAAATGGGATGTTCCCCTACCTAAGGTAAAGGCCCAAAGCGAGGCTGATGTGTTCAAGGTCATCAAAACAGGGAAGACGCGGCGAAAGGGATGGAAGCGAATGGTGACAAAAGTGTGTTATGTTGGTGAAGGTTTCACCCGAAAACCTCCCAAGTTTGAAAGATTTATTCGGCCGATGGGACTCCGATTCAACAAAGCTCACGTCACACATCCAGAACTGAAAGCCACATTTTGCTTGCCAATTATCGGTGTGAAAAAGAATCCTAGTTCACCCATGTATACATCTTTGGGAGTTATAACTAAAGGAACTGTGATTGAAGTGAACATAAGCGAACTTGGACTGGTAACGCAAAGTGGCAAAGTTGTGTGGGGAAAATATGCACAAGTGACAAATAATCCTGAAAATGATGGCTGCATTAATGCTGTATTGCTTGTGTAATTATTATTTTGGTATTGTTTATGAATAAAAAGTATATTGCAGTCTTTACATTTTTTGTGTGGCATTACTGACATATGGCTGTATTTAAATATCATACTTGTAGTTTGCAGCAGTGCGGATTAGATGCACCCGCCACTCTCCAGTTAGTGATCAAGTTGAGTAGTTTGTAGTGCTATAACGGTTATCCGTTTAAACGAAAGTTTACGTGTATAAGTTTTTCTATATTGCTAAACGATTAACCGAATCTGATTATTTACCTCACAACAGCACAAAGGTTTAATTCAATAAACATTATTTTGTGACTTTATTTCGTAGTTAACGTTAAAAGTACCAGAATATTAGCTGCTTTCGCTGCATCCAACTTGTTTGGCAGCTGTAAAACCTGAACTTCCGGTTTTGGTGGGGAAATCGAAACCAGCTTCGATTAGGCTTAAGTTGCGACAGGTTTTAACCGCGCTCACCGGAAAGGTAGCGGGACACTGCAGAATGGATGAAATATTATCACCACGTAAGCCAATTAAACTTTTTTTTTAAACAATTGTCTACAAATTGTTCAAAACAACTAACCACTGGATGGTTAAACAAAGCTAAATTCCAAAGCGTGCCGACTGATCCGAGATCGTAAAACAATCGCAATGTGTGAGGATTTCCCGCGATTCCTGCTTATTAAGTTATTTTATTTTTTTAAATTTAGGCTGCTGTTTAACATTTGTTTTATTTTAGAATAAATACGATTTGTGTACATACGTGTGATTCGTGTTGCTTTATTTTTTTAAATTAAATTAGTAAAATGTAGTTATTGAATTTTATGTTGACTTTTTTTGTTGTCTTAGTTTGTTGCGTTGTTATTAACGGTAGATTTTTCACGGTTTTCGGTTAACCGAACGTTTAATTAACGTCGTTTAAACGTTTAGCAAATTACACGGAAACGGCTAGCACTAGTAGTTTGATGGTTAAAATAATTTTCTTACTGGGCTACAAATCCTTAAGGCTACACCTGAACAGAACATACATGAAATTTTCATTCAGGCTTAATGGTTGAGCAAAACAAAATTTCCACTTAAGTTTATTTCATAACCTTTAGTGAGCATTACTTTTTCTGTACCATCTCCTCAGCAGCTGACCTCTAAAACTCGCACGAGACATTGTTTGCAAGTGAAATGAAGCAAAACTTACATTGTTTTTTATTCCATCAGTGAATTTTCATTAATTGTATTACAGAATAAAATTACTTTACAACTGCAATCTGTGTACTGATTCAGGCGAACTACAAACAACATAACCATTAAAAGAAACCTTGTTGGTGAGAAAGGCCTTGTTAACTGGCAGTAGGAATGACGATTGTGCTGTACGGGTGTTTTAGTGTTTGTAGTGCGTCTTGAAGGAAGTAACATATTGCAGTTGCAAAATTAACTTTTAGACGATACAGTAATAACAATTGCCGTACCTAAAATTGGCCGATGCAAAATCCAATGCGTGCGTTTTGCTTCATTTGGTAAAAGCTTATTGCATTTGTGAACTTCTTGTTAGAACCAAATTGGAATTTGCCTCTCAGCTTTTAGAAGACTAACTCTGGCATTCTACTATCTCTCACTAAGCAGCCTAGCAGGCCAGAATCTATATATATACAATTACAAGATCCGCAATACAGCCATCTGCAGCAGCTGCATACGATGCCATCTCCGCCATCTACCGACGGAACGGCAAATTATAAGAGTAGCAGCCAAGCCCTGCTGAGATAGTAGCTGCGCCCGGAACGCAACGGCCAGCAGCGCGAACATACGATGCCATCTGCCGACTGAACGGCAAATTAAATGGGGGGGGGGGCCGGGGATGGAGCGGGCAAGCCCCGCGACTCTGCTAGTATTTTTATAATCTGCTGAGATATGTCTGCACACAACCAAGTGATTAAACTCTTTGACATGTTGTTGCAACGCAAAGAACACAACTTCTTGATCATAAGTCAACGATTGGAGCTAAAATTTATGTCAACTATTGGTTTTCAT
The DNA here is from genome assembly GCA_023313725.1 of Lithobius niger. Classification (NCBI taxonomy): domain Eukaryota; kingdom Metazoa; phylum Arthropoda; class Chilopoda; order Lithobiomorpha; family Lithobiidae; genus Lithobius; species Lithobius niger. The sequence goes on from JAHWFP010002700.1 coordinate 57,311, forward strand.
TTGTCAGATGTCTATTGGGACCGACATTGAAGAGCATTTCTCCTAAGTAAACTACACACAAAAAAGTATTTTAACCAATGTTTTAAAATTAAATTAATATAAATCTGCCAAATTGGTTTTCATTCACAAGATGGCGATTCAACATTGCCATTGGAGACTGCAATCAGCATGATCATAGGCAAGCTACGCCCTCAAAAAAAATGCAGTTTGAGCCACCCAAAATAAATCGTTTCTCAGGCGATTAATTTCCCTAAAATGCGGCATGTGGATTTTATTTTTTCCTTAACTGAAACTGTTCATGCGAAGGAAGATAGTGTGACAATGCTTCTTCTGTCCATTTCGTGGTTGCTAATGCTTAGTCTTGTACCCTTTGCGAGGTTAATTGGATTTCATGAATCACAGCAGTTAGTCTAAAACTCATTCTAGAAGACTCAACAGTGTGATAAGCATGAACTTTTTTTATATTGAAAATTGACTTTTCCCATTATGCGGCAGTGCCAGAGAAACACATTATGGCCTTAATCAGTTTTAAATCAAACTGTTGTAATTTTTTCAAATTGATTTTCATTCGCCAGGTGGCGATTGGGACGGACATGGGAGACCACTGACCTCGCCGGTCAACTGTACGTCCCAAAAAAAATTAATTTTAGTTTGTGTGTGAAATCAAACTGATTCTACGTGTTATCAAAGAAGTTTCCCTTAGTTCACTGTAAATAACAGGGATGCCACCGAATGAATAAAATATCAAAATTTTATCTCAACAGTAATTGTGTGAAAAAATTAACCAAACTTGGTGAAAAAAATGTGAATTTTGTATTTTTTTGATAAAAAAGTAATTGCATCTTGCAACAAACAATAAGTAAATTTAGCCTCACTACGCTTGAATTAAGATAAAATTCAGTTTGAGGAAGCCAGTGAGCCAGGTTATTTGTTTCGTCGGTAGACGGTGCTATTACGTGTACTGCGGAAATATTGCTGTTCTTTTGTTCTAGGAGTTACCCAAAATGCACCTTGCCCATGCTCCCTAATTTTCGTACTTTGGAAATGGCGTATTAAAAGAAAGTGCCCCCCCTCCCCACCCGCCGCCGTGGCTTCCCCGAAATACATTTATTGAATTTGTGTGGAAAAAGTGCAAACAACGTAAGATGAAAAACTACTAACCCCCCCCCAAATCATCCCTGAAATACATTAACTTTTACATAAGTATTGTGGTTTTCAAATAATACTGGTAGCCATTTTCCATTCCTGCCTAAGGATTGCAGTTTACAATTAAAATTTGTGACACATTAAAATAAACTTTTATTTTATGCCATCTTGAATGTTGCCATTTTAAAGATTTTAGAATTTTACTGTTAACCCTCTCTTCCATGGTACACGCAACTTCTTGGGTAAAAAACAGTCCAAGCAACCCTCTTGAATGTGAAGCCAATAGCAGTCGCCACTTGACCAGTAGACCTTACAAAGCACTCGCCATTTCACAATTTCTACTCTCCACATACCAATAACATCTTGCACAATGCATGGTTTTTTTAATTCATGCATTTACGAAATTATAGAATTCTCTTTAACCCCAGTATTAATGAAGACATAGCAGTTACGTAGCCCTTATAAATCTGAGCATAATGCCGCAAACCGTTCGTCTCTTACGGTTCTCGAGATATCGCTCTTTGAGTGTCATTCTCTATTGCTAGTCACCATTTTGGCGAGTAAGGCTAAATTTCATGTCGCCAACTACTGATTTCCATTTGCCAAATGGCCAGTGGCGACCGACATTGGAGAGGGTTGAGTCCAAGACACAGCAGGGACCCTGAGGAAAGCGAGCAGTGGCAGCTCGGTGGTCAGCATCCCTGCCTATAAACCAAGAGAATACTAGTTCGAAATCCACGACTTTAAGAAAAGCACCAGAAATTACTGCCTGCAATAGAGGGTTAAAAAAAAGGTTGGCACAACAGAAAACTTTAGTCACTAAACATTTTATGTGGGTTGAGTCGTATTTTATCATCACGTGATCTGCGAGACCTGGAATGTTTCAAACGCCCAAGGCACCTTGTAGATTGGTTCACATATAGTTATATGGAAGTTGGAATTTACGGGCTTTTTTTTTTGTAAGTTTTTATTAAAAATGTACTTATACAAATCATTTGTTTCTTTCAGAGATGACAAAATGCAGATATTTGTGAAAACATTAACTGGCAAGACTATTACTCTTGAGGTTGAGGCGTCTGATACAATAGAAAATGTGAAAGCTAAAATCCAAGATAAGGAAGGTAAGAAAGCCTGATACAGGCAACACGAAGCAATTGGCGGAATTGGTTACGGTTGGTAGTGGAAATATTGAGCAGTAATTGTAGGGTTGGGTAATGCAGTAAAACCTCATTAGCTCAAACTCTGTGAGACTTGCACACCAACTTTGCACCACACGTTGAAGAAACACGGCAAACTGATAGCAAATTTGTCAAAAATAAGTTTGCTAAGTCAGTAATGACAGAATAGGAAACGTCACTTTCATACATGAGGAAACTTTCTTACTGTGTACCACACTTTAAAAAAAAACCGTTAAAAATTTGTAAAACCTGCTCCCCAGATCCAGATATGAAACTGCAGCAGCAGATTTTAATTGAACATGGTACGCTATTTACCAAAATTGTCCCTTGGTCATCACAAATCAAGGTGCGAATTTTCAGTGGTTTTTTGTATTTTAGAAGGATCTCCCACCTTCCTCGGGCATTTCTCTCAAATCAAAAGGCGTTCAACGCTCGAAGTGCCTGAGGAAGGTGGGAGATCTTTCTAAAAGATAAAAACCACCGAAAATTCGCACCTTGGTTTGTAATGATCAAGGGACAATTTTGGTAAATAGCGTACGATGTTCATTTAATTTCTGTGTTACCAAGTAAAACACTGAGCCTTTCGGCCTATCTTGTGCAGTAGCAGAAATTGCTTCAGTCTCGACCCCGCTGTGTGTAAGCTGCTCCAGACCCCCTCTTGATAATTTAGCTAGGCCGTACCTCTTTAAATTTATTTCCTACGGCCCTGGACACAATGATTTTAAAGTTACTACTTGCCTTCATTAAAAGGCACACAAAAAAATCAGGTAAGTGGCTTTAATAGTTTTACACAGTGAACCATTTTAATTGCAAGGTTAATTACCTAAAATTGAAAAGCTCCGTGTTAAGAAAACTCATCCGAAAGCTGGTGTTAGTTAAAAATAGTTGTTCCCACCTGAGCGATAGTGTGAAAGTTGATTGGCACCTTTTCCTTTTAGTTTGCATCATAGCTGCTCTTTTAATGTTGTGAAACATCTTTTCCGTGATTTTCAATAACGAACTAAAACTAACCACACAAGTGCTCATGTGATACCTGAAGCGAGCAGTGGCGGCCATGTTGAAATCACATGTCAGCCAATGAGAATGCGGCAAATCGGTCAGCGATATGAGCTCGCCAATGACGAGAAACAATCCCGAATACTCATGAAAGTTAGCTAGAACAGTCAGAAACGATCTATTACAATCCGTCTGATTGGCCATCAAGAAAATATTTTTTGATGGCCGGATAGAGAATTCCAGCTTTTCAACGGGGCCAAGATGGCTGCGCTCAGTCAATGGTTCAACCGCTACTGCTGACGAAAAATAATATTTTCTACTTTCTAACTTCAGAAAAAAAGAATGACGACTACACTCAACTAAAGTGCTTTTTTTTTATAATAATGTAGATGTTGGTAACATTTGTTTACAGAAATCGATGCTCAATGTAATCAGGTAGCAGATTTCAGCTTTTCTCACTTCGATATTTTGGCCTCAAATTTCGTTTTTCCGACCCGCAGTTCCTCTTAAAACCTTCAACAGTTATTTACGTCGTTAAACTATTTGGACCACGTCGTTGCTGACATATATGTACGTTCATACTACTTAAAGGTTTAAATGAACTTGTTTCGTGGCTTTGTCTCGCCCTGTTAAGCCGTACAAATCTCGATAGTTGATTTGTAAGTTTATACTTCATGAGTAGACCAGGGGTGTGAAAAACCCGGGTTTTTTTTAAAGCGTAATTCGGGTGGTTTTTTTTCGGGTTTTATCAAGTTTTATTAACTTTTTGATGTGCTGAATTTTTTTTTTTATGTTTTATGCATTCGGCTCTATTTCAACTCTGCTTATGAACTCCTTTTGGAATTTGGTTTAGTGAATTGACAGTTCATTAGGAAATATGAATATTAAGCATTCCTTCATTCATTTTACTCCGCTTTAAGTCTAAACTAAGTGTTATCTCCCTTTGTTAAACTAAGTATTTGGGTTAGTCGAAGACTAACTGTTGAAACTCCATAATGCCTTTTTCTCAATGACTAACCTGTAAAAATTGGAAAAAAACCCTTTTACTGGGTTAAATACCGGGTTTTTTCACATGGTTTTTTGCTGAAAAAAAGCCAGTGGGTTTTATTGGACTGGGGAAAATCACAACCCTTGAGTAGACCACGTGTTGGAAGTTTCTTAATGCTTCCGGAAGCAAACATCAATGCTCAGATATGACTGGCTGTATGCATGCACTGCTACTAACCATTTGGGCTGGGATCGGTTACACGGATTATAAAACCCATACCCGAAAAACGTTTGATGCGGGCACCATTCAAAACACGCGGTGAACGAGCAAAAATAGCCTAGTAGCGTTATTTAGGCCTACTAATCTAAACACTAAAAATCAGTAAAAGTAGAAAACCGGGGTGGGTAGGGGGCAGCTTATTTACAAATAATCCGCGTGGGCTTGTTGTCCCATCGAAGCTGCTTATTTTCTTTGAAACAAACTGCTGATCGTCAGCGCGTACACGAGGCAGTTAAATACAAGCTGGCCAGCATCTACCCTCCCCGCGTCGTGAAGAAGTGGACTCGTCTATACCTAGTGCGAGCGGCAGGGAAGCGGCATCATAACATATAAACGAATTGCGTTGCTACCCGAAAACGCAAACATGCTAATTTTACTGGCTCATAATTTGAAATGAATGGAACATTAATAACAAAAACGTTGTTAAATTTTGTTTTGTTTTTGGCTTAAGTTGTCGTAAATAGGCCTAAGCCATCGTGTAGAAATTTAAAGCTACATAAAGTCAAAATTCTTGATAAAGTAATTACTTAAATTTATCAAGTTCAACTTTCTTCTAGTTTAAATTCCAAAATGCAACATGTAGTCAATAGTTGTGCTTGTCTTACCAAGGCCTAAATCATATTTTTTCAGCTTGTTTTTTAATTTTTTCGGCCGTTTTTTTTTTTTTTTCGTAAAACGGTTTTCGTGTAACCGACCGAAAAAAAACCTGTTAGACATAACTAAAAAACCGGAAAGTACCAGCCCTAAGTGGTCACTAGTAACACTCCTTAACAAACATTGCCCTTGGCAAGTACAACTAATACTTAGTTAACCATGTACATTTACTTGACAGTTAGCAACCAACATTGGTGAAGGGCGTCCCCCAACTCCCTCGAGCACGTATTACTGTTAGTAAATTCAGCGACTTGGGTTTTTTTTTTTCTTCGTAGTAGTTACTTATAGGCTACCCACTCGGACAGGTGATGTCTTTTTAACTAGGGATCATCTGAAGCCGGATCTTTAGGATTCGGCAAAATTTTGAATGTCTGGGCGATTTTTCAATAACTTCGCTAATTTTTGGCCATTTTCGACATTCCAATATACCATTCGAATCGTTTTTTCACCAGCTTTCCAATGGAGCTAATTTCAAATGGCTAGCATAAACTGTTCAGAAGTTATAAGGGAAAAGCCAATGAAGTTGTGTGAAAATCTCTAGTCAAGTCTTGAAACTTTACTCAGCTAGAGAGAAAATTTAGTCTGTAAAAATTGGAAAGGGCTGAAGCAGACCAACAAAAGTTTTATTTTGGTTTCGGTTAGGATCCGGATCCGATTCACCAAATCTTGTAAATTATCCGGATCCGAATCAGATTTGGTAAAAGTAAATTCGGTCGATCCCTACTTTTAACTAAGGACACATGAGTTTCGTGGTTTTAATAATTTTTCTGCGATAACTACAGTGGAACCTCATTTATTCAAAATAATTGGGACCAAGGTTGTCGCCCATAGAAAATTTTCGGGTTTCGGGAGAACGTGGAAAAAAAAGCAAAAGATTTTGTATACTTAATGTAGTGCCGTTCAAACGATTATCTTTCGTTGACCGTAATTACTTTTAATCTGTGTTTTATAAAGTTCTTGTTTGATTAAGATTGTCCAACAGGAAGCCTGAAGAAGAAATTAGCAAGACGTAGAGTTAGTCTTTGTAAAAATTAGTGAAAATTTTCAACATAATTCGCTGAATTATGACTCGCATAATGACGAGAACTTTCACAGTAACACTACGGGCAATTTTTTCTGTGAGGATTAACATTATTGAAAACGTGAAGTTGGAGTGTTTTGGTTAACCACTCGTAGACATTTATTAAGATCGAAAACAAAATATATGCATTGAAAAAAAAACCATCCCGCACAATTAATTTCGGATAAATAAGGTTCCACTATAGCATCTTATGCTTAGACCTATTGTGAATTTAGTAAGAGTTTTATTCATATTTGACATGTTTTTTATTACCAGGGATTCCTCCAGACCAGCAGCGCCTTATCTTTGCTGGTAAACAGTTGGAAGATGGCCGCACCTTGTCAGATTACAACATCCAGAAGGAGTCAACGTTACACTTGGTGTTACGGTTAAGAGGGGGTGCGAAGAAACGCAAGAAGAAGAATTACACGACTCCCAAAAAGATCAAACATAAGAAGAAGAAAGTCAAGCTGGCTGTTCTTAAGTTTTACAAGGTAAATTAACCGCAGGATGTGATAGACTTGCAAGACAAAGAAGTCGGATTTATTTTTCGTGCGATTGGTTCATTAGTTTAAAATAAGAAAATTCACATTTTTAAACTATCGAATACCGAACATTCGGCACCAAACAATTTACATATTCGGCTGAATGCCGAATTACTCGGTTCTGTGCCGAATAATGGCTAAATACCGAATTATTCGGTCGAAAACTTAACCGAATACCTGTAATTTAAACATATTTGATCATTTTTCCTTCTTTTAGAAACTTCAAAACAATTCCTCACAAACCAAAAACTAAATGCTTAGCTAAACATTTTTACGTTAACATAATTGCATAAATATATACAAAAAAATATTCGGCCGAATACCGAAAAATCTTAACACTATTCGGCCGAAAACCGAACATCGCTATTCGGCCAAATTCAGTATTAGGCTGAATACCGAATATCACTATTCGGCCGAATACCACTATTCGGCCAAAATCAATATTCGACCGAATACTGAATACTTGGATTTTTGGCCGAATATGCCGAATACCAAATAATTACCGAATATTCGGTGCGTCCCTAATTTTTAAATGTTGGTAACTTTTTGTGCACCCAAATTCGTTAATTTAATTGGTAGGTAGGAACGCCAGATGTTACTTGCGGGACCCATACAACTAATGAGAGCCACTTTAAGCTGTACGTCTGTTCACATGGTGCGTTTGTTACTCCTGGAGCTTTCATTCACTGTAGTCAATGTGAATCGACATTTTGCCCATGTAACTAGTTTCTGCCCAGTATATTGAATTTTTTATCAAGCTTCTATTATCGCTTGCTGCTCCGACGAGTTTCCGAAAATCCAAGATGGTGGCCATTGCAACGGGTAGCGGCTTTCCCAATTCGGGCCTTGATTTTGTACCCCTTGCACGGAGCAAGTTAGCATGCTGAGGGTGTAGATAAACCAGTAACTAAGTCATAAGGAACATTTTTTTTTGAAAATGAGGATATACCTTGTCTCCGATTGAATTTGTACGAGGAGTTAACCCTTCTGACGCCAGCCAGGAAAAAAGCTCTTACTAGCCCAAACCAGCCAGTTTTTCGCAGCGCAAGAAATGATTGCATGTCTTCACTAAAATTCATGTAACTCCCTTTAAAAACGTAGTAGAGGCTTCATTTTTTTTTTAACAGCTTGTAATACGTAGGCCTTCACCCGAATATTCACACAAAAAAATTATAAGGCATATTTATGGTGGGGAAAAATGGCAAATGTATTACAAATCAAAAAAATCTAACATAGTACTGGCTTTGAGAGCAATTTTGACCAACTTTATATGCTGAAAGAGTACTTTTTTTTTGCATAAACGTAATGATCTATCTGTTATCTTTTTTCTCACCAAAAATGAAGCAAATATGTGTGATACTTTTTTTTAATTAAATATAATTGTCACGCCTGTCAGGAGTGGCTGCCCTGCTTGGCAGCTTCCTTCTACTCAACAAAATTTAGGCCTATTTGCAGCGCAAGAAATGATTGCACGTCAGCATTAAAATTCATGTAACTCCCTTAAAAAAAGTAGTTGCGGCTTAATTCTTTTTTTAAACAGTTGGTAATACTTGGGCATTAACCCGAATATTCGCACAAATAAATTATACGGCGTATTTTGAGGGGGGGGGAAATGGCACATTTATTATAAATCAATAAACAATAGAGCAATTTTGACCAACTTTATGCTGAAAGAGTACTTTTTTTTTTTTGCATAAACGTAATGATCTATCTGTTATCTTTCTTCACACCAAAAATTAAGCAAAAATGTGTGAAACTTTTTTTAAATTAAATAAAATTGTCACGTCTGTCAGTAGTGCATTAATCGCTCTCAGGAGTGGCAACTTCCTTTTCAACAAAGTTTGGGCCTATTTTGTAGAAACGGGCACGTAATCACACAGCCGTAATTATTTACATCCAGTTGGCAAGCTATTATTAATTAAAATCTTACGAGGTAGTGTTTCTCCTTCATTAGGGCTGGAAAAAAAAGGCATTTTATTTTCAGTTGTTCCAGTGGTCGAGCGACGAATGCAAAGCATAGGCTTAGCCTATTCCCGACTCGGACTAGTTACATCGTGTAGTTCTCCGAAATCCATATTGTTAAAAAAAAAAACTCCAACGAAGAAAATTCATTTCTCAAGTGTTCATACTTCAAATGTAATCCAATCCTGAATTCGCGGAAATGGCGGAGTAATGGATTGAAATAGAACGCAACCACGAACGTAGCTGTCCGTAACTTTCGTATCGTTTCACAATGGTTTCAGTTTCGTTTTTTTTTTAAACGCTTCAGTGTGCAGCCGTTAACAGGTATCTCCGTAGAAACAATCACAGGATATCACAAAATCTTTAATTTACGTATTACAGTAGTTAAATTATCCTATATGTTTGTGTAGCAGGAAGTTAGCTATACGGATTTACATCTATATTCATTATTTATTTGCAAATCGCATATCTCTTTGTCGCTACGCTGTAGGAAGACCACCATCAGGGCTTCGGTCCAGTCAGTATGTTGATCGATGTCTTGCTTGTTATGGAAACGAATACGGCGTCCCTATTAAAAAACGGTTAAAATAAGTTTGAGTGACAATTCCTGGAGTGAAGATGCATTGCGGACGTGTAAGTACATTATGTAGCGCCTGTGAAGGATATTTATTATCGTGTAATGCGTTACCTACAGCAGCTAACAACAAAATTCAATCGCATTGTTAATAAATTCTTCTGTATAAAGGTTTCATTAGTTAGCATTAGGCTGAAGTTGATGTAGCAATCGACGTTCCATCGAAAATAAAACAAATGCAACCTAACCTAAAACCTATCTCACTTTTTAAATTTATTAATTTAGCCTTTTTACTTAGCACGTTAAGTATGCGATTCTGGTTTTATGTGGTGCCAACTAGTTTCGATCTGTTATTATAGTTTTGCACCAGTTTATATTATTGAGAATTTCCCTGACAGAAATTTGCTCACTTGGTCGTGTACTAAATTCGCCCAATCACAACTGACTTACAGTGATAATCACGCGGTAGCTTTCAAAAGCTACTGCGTGATTATCACTGTAAGTCGATGTCCATTGGCTAAATTTAAAACTAAATCAGTTAGGCAATATCCTGTAGCTTTCATTGGTCAACGCAGTGTAATGCAAAACATGGCGAGCGCTTTCTGAAGTTGATACGCTTTCGGTAGTAATTCGCTTCAAACGTTACATAATTGACACGTTACGATACGTTTGTTGAACTCATTACAAATAAAAGTATGTTTTTTCCCAACCAAAAACAATCCGGAAGGCCTTCTCTCGAAATACTCACTGTGTCGTTTCCGTAACCTAGCAATGCCTGCAGCCACACGTAGAATCCGGCGGCGAAGCTCGTTAGCCGGTCTGCGTCGTTAGGCCTAACGTTAACGTAACCTAGCAACAAATTCTCAGAACCGGTTTGGAATTTATTACGCTCCACTACAGTACGTATTTGATTGTTTTTTTTTTTTTTATTTACTCTTGCAATTTTAGAAAAAATAAAATTATGTACTGCATTTATTAATTTATTATTACGGAATTGTTTAACCCTTTAAGGACGGGTGCGCCCGAATGCGCCCGCTGTATAATCATTGTTTACAGCTCTTCTACAAGTCATATCGAAAACCTCCAGCCAATTACAGTAAAATTTAAACTGGGATATGAAAGCCAGATCATTAAGGATAAAAATGACACAGTTTTCATTCCCTTACCTCAACTGGGTGAGAAGCTGCGATTTTTTTTCTACAAGTCGGTTACAAGTTCTTAGCGCACACGCAGTCCTTAAAGGGTTAAAGTAAAAAGTTTGGAGGTGTGCGCCAATAAAAAATTCTTCAGCGGTGGCGAATATCAATTTTGTTCCTGGCGGCCGTAGTGCCAATCGGCGCGCCGATATTTGGACGGCAGCACAACTTTTATAAAAATTTTTAATGTTGCATACAAATTTTAGAGTGATGAATACTGAAATATGACGTGAAATTCTCTAACTAAATACCCCGCGAGCTATTGGAAATTATCAAATTTTTTTCAACACTCGTGTTTTGGCCTATTAAACTCACTCGTGCTGTTTACTGGCAGATAATTTATGTCAGCCTAAATAGCCCTCGTGAGTTTATAGGGGCCAAAACACTCGAGTTGAAAAAAATTATCGATAATTTCCTTAGCTCTTGGGATATTACGTATGATAAGCACCCGCTTGGTAGGCCTTCACAGTGCTGATCAGAATAAGCGGGCTGTGATTGGCTGATTCTTAAAAAAATATGTTTCTCATTGGCTTAAAAAAAAAGAGGGAGATACGTGGCAAAATTTTTGAAACCGGTTCGGTATTGGATCAGTAAAGATATTTTTGAAGATATTTGTGCTGCTCGTCGACCAATTTTGATGTTTAAATACACCATTTCAAAGGTTTTTTTTTACCAGCTTTTCTATGGTCTAAACTCTGAGCGCCTATTTCTGAACTGTTTAGAAGTTACAAGGCAAGGGATTTTGTTTTTTTCTGCAGACTGACACATGGATTTTGATAAGCTATTGTTTTAAATTTCTTTTTAGGGCAACAAGGAGGTAGTAGCTGTGTTCAACTGATTTTTTTTTTGTTTGTTGTTGACCGACGTCTAAAATTACTTCACTTTTCTGATCCCTTTGTTTCTTTCCAGGTCGACGAGAACGGCAAAATTACTCGCCTGCGTCGAGAATGTCCCAGTGATGAATGTGGAGCTGGTGTTTTCATGGCATCCCACTTTGATAGGCAATATTGCGGCAAATGTGGACTAACCTTTGTTTACAAACCAGAGGATAAATAAGCATGTAAAATAAAAAAAATAATAAAAACAAATTGTGTATGTTGATTCATTCGGAGTCTGCAGTGTGGTTATTTTTTCCTAATGCAATGGATGAACTAATCGCCCTTTAGTGGTGAATAAAATAGATCACTTCAGTAAAAAGCCACCTAGTAAACTTGCCTGCCGTGGAGGGATTTCCGATTAAACAAGATATTTTGGAACATTTATTTCTAGTTGCTACCGAAATTATAATTAATATTCTAGCATTCTTGCTTCAAATGCTTTTTCCCTAGTGAAGAAAACTGTGTGTGGGCCTGTTTTTTTTGTCCCCGCCATTTGCGACATTCGATACCTTTGATCCAGTATGCCACCTTGCCTGACGATCGTGCATCTTCAGTGACAGTGATGACTAGGACTAAGGATACCTCGGATAAAGCTGTTTCACAAAAGGCTTCTCCGCGAGCTGATCTGTCTTTTGTTGCCACCTGACCACATTATCGGGCTTTTTGGCTGGTTCTTTCCCCGCCGCATCTGTCGCCCCACTTTCATCATTCACTGTGTGTGGACACCTGGTTTTTTTTTGTCCCCACCATTTGCGACATTCGATGCCTTGGATCCAGCATGCCACCTTGCCTTTCGACAATCTTGCATCTTGGTGACAGGGATGACTAGGACAAAGGATAAAGCGGTATTTGGTACCACAGTACATCGTGAGAACCGGTTTACCGTCTAACATTACCGCAGGGTCAAGGAAGCCTATTCCAAGTTAAAATGACAAGTCCTGACGCAACACAAAGGCTCCTGCTCAGCCTAATATCGCTGCTCTCAATCTTTCATCCAGTTCCTTTCGTCGATCACAACGGTGGTCTTTCATTCAACCTCCTACACGGCCAGCGAGCCTCTTTATAGGGTTCATCTTACGGACAGAGCCATTGGTTTTTTCCAAGTACGAGCAACGATCACTAAAAGTCTAGCGTATTTGAATTGGATGTACAGGGTGGTCCACAAAAAACTGACCACCGTAGATTTTTTAGTCCAAACTTTCTAGTTAGCACCCCTCTAAACCAATATAGAACAAATCAAATGAATTTTTTTGTCCTCTCCTGGTTCTTAGGGGTGCTAACTAGAAAAGTTGGACTTAACAAAATCTTGGGTCGCCCTGTATTTCATTAGAGTATGGGCTGTGGGCTTCTTGAGTCTCAAGACAGTCGGCACAATGCATTCTTCTCTTCTCCCTTTCCTCCCAACCAATGCCTTAATGGGAATGATCCATGCTTTTTGGATTGCACGCTTGCAAGTAGGGGGGGGGGGGGAGGTAAGATTTCGGACACTGGCTACACTTCTCAGGCATTCTAGAACTAAAGAATGGGGAAGTCATGCAACCATGGCCATCCAGTAGATACAGGGTTAGTCCCAGTGCTTACAAACCTTGAGTCCTTATTTTTCATTCTTTTTTTCCAAAACAACTTAACCTGGTAATTTTAGCATTACATTCCTCGAATGTGATGTTCCCCTGGTGGTTTCTTCCGATTTGTAGACGCCTGCTTGCATGCCCTGTCCTCCCTAATAAAAGCGACAGCGCGCACGCTATCGGCATTCGTTTCCTCCAGAGGTGTGTCTACGCCACCTCGCTCCTCGGTTCCCCGACTGTCATTTGGAAAATTGGATTCTTCCCGAAGATGGACAACGCCTTGGAAGCCCACTCTTCGTCTGGCAGCCGTTGGACATCCGCCCTCGACCTCGCCGCACCTGCCCGCCGATGCCATGCCTGATGTCGCATCGCCTGACTCCACTTCTCCCGGGCCAGCGCTCGCCACTCCTCGCCCCACTGGATCTGTCGTCGCTTCGACAAGACCTTCGAGCCGCCAAGCGTAGCCTCCGCCGAGCGACACTCGCCCATTTTCCGGAACAAAACTCGCCGCTCGACCTGTCGTCCAACTCCTCCCGGATGGGCCTAATCATCAGCCGCAGTGTCGTACGGGAAGGCGTGCCGCCGGCCTCGGCACCCAAGCGCAAGCCGGACGAAACACTTGTCGCACCACCCACTGTCGCCCGCCCCTACTGCCGAGAAACGCATCAGGTTCCTGGACGACAATTCCTGTCGAAGCTACCCTGTCGCTCGCAGCTCTTTTAAAGACGGTCGCGAACTGCTTCCCGTCCAAGCCCACTCAGATGCCGGATGCCATTGCCAAACGACACAACCGACGACTCGCCTCTGTCGCTCGAAGAACGTGCGGCCTATCGCCGCCCACCACACACCTCGTCGATGCTATCGACGGGTTCAAGACCCTTCTGCTCGTCTCAATCGTGGCTAAAAACCACGTTTTGAGTGAACCAAGACGGAAGCCGTTTACACCATTTGCTGCTTGTCTCGACTGTGGCTAACCCCACGTCTCGAGTGAAAATCAATTCACCTGTCGCTGTCCACTACTGCTCGTCTCAATCGTGGCTAGAACCCACGTTTTGAGGGAACCAAGACGGAAGGCGTTTCC
>JAHWFP010002700.1:71425-94651 GCA_023313725.1 Lithobius niger
TCCATGGCTGATCCCGTGTCTGAAGCGAAATTCAAAACACCGGCTGCTGTCCAAACTGCTGCTCGTCTCTGCATGGTTTAAAAAAAAAACCCACGCCCTGAGTGAAGAATCAAGTCGTAAGACGTCTCAATTACCGAGGGTACATGGAGGTTGGAGCATTTCACTATATCGACCCAGGGTTCGCACGAGGCCCTTGAAGTCCTTGAAAGTGCTTGAATTTGTTTAGAAAAAATTCCAGACCTTGAATTCCTTGAAATTGTTAGCTATGTCCATGAAAGGCCTTGAATTTAATTTTTTTCGTCTTAATCTAAAATAACATAACTTACAACACGAAAAAAAAGCCAGAAAACAATTTTCCCATGTTTTTTACCCCTAGAATTTTCCCTTGGTTTTTTTTTTTCCTGTCATGTTTAATTCCAGAACATTTTTATTGTTTAATGAGCTGTTGTTGGCTCTTCACTGGTAAAACTATAGAATTTATTTGAGTAAGCTTGTTGGCGAACAAAGGTCCTTGAAAAAAACAGCATTGGTGTTGGAATAGTCCGTGAAAAATGACACCCGTTTTGTAAAAAGTCCTTGAAAGTGCTTGAATTTCTTGTGTGTGATGTTGTGCGAACCCTGTCAACGTAGTGTTAAGTCGATGTAAGATAAAAGCGCTCTAAACTTAATGCGACGTGGGTACATGGACCTTGCGTTTAGGCGCAGCGATGGTCGTTGTGGAATAGCTGCTAACGCGATCGCCTAGCGGCGTAGCTGGACGTGGCACATGCGCACATTGCTTGGAACTTATTCAAACCAACTGAACTCCTATGCTTGGAACGCGTCACAGCCTGTAAATTTTAATGCTTGCTTATAACAAAACAAAATGAAGGTTTGCATTCGATTGCTCTGATCGGCTGTTGCGGGGAGGGGGATGGCAGCAAACAATAATTTAATGGGTGCTCTATATCATGTTACATTAATATGACTTATGTGCCATCAGTAAATAAAAGCATAAGAATACGTCTTTTTTTGGAAAAAAATTGCTAACTAGTAATCAACTTTTGTTTACTGGCGCCTCTTCTCTCTCCCCCCCCCCCAATCTAATTTTTCATAATTTATTTTTCAGTAATTTAATCGATACTCTATCATGTTGCATGGCCTTCACTAAATTAAAACATAAAAATACATTTTTTTGGACAGGAAAAAAACGTAACAAGTAATCAACTTTTGTTTACTGGCGCCAACACATTTTTGATAAAATGTAATTTTCAGTAATTTAATCAGTACTCTATCATGTTACGTGGCAATCACTAAATTGAAAAAAACTATTTTTTTGGACCGTAAAAAAAACCAGCTTAACGAGTAGTGGACTTTTGTTTACTGGCCCTTCTCCCTCCCTCGCCCGCCCGCCCGCCCGCAGCAGTATACTGACGCTGTACGCGTAAATAAAAGCATGGAACTACCAAACTAGTTACGGAGGGGTGGGCGCGGGTCCAATTGTTGGGAACCGAAATTGCCCGCATTTACAGAAACTGGAACCGAACCGCAACGTCTGAACTGATAACCGAACCAGCAAATGTGTGCTATAATAAAACTCGACCCGACCCGAACGCAGTTTACCCGCGGTTAACCGCTGAATAAAAATTTAATAAAGACATTGATTACGAAAAAAAAAAAGTTGAAAACAAAAGAAAGCCACACGAAGACATTGTTATAATTCAACAAACGCCGTTCTCAGTTGATTATTATTGTTTGTTCGTCAAAGTATTTTTTTTTTTAGTTAGATAAAAATAACTTTAAAAAATCTTCACAGCGTTCGTCCCTTCCTCTCAAGGGTTTGTACGGTTTGATTTGCTATTGACGGCGCACTAGAGCTTCGGTTTCGGGTCATGCATTTTCTACCTCAGTTGGCCTTGCGTTCACCTAGTTGTGAAGATGAATCAAGGTGCATCAAGGGGGAAAAAAGCAAATAATAGCCACGATAGTTTCGCATTTTCTATGACACACTGTTATCAGCGGGCATTTATTTTAGCTGCGGTTCACCCGCGGTTTACCCGAAACCGCACGTAATTTTATTTTTTAGAACCGCAGACTGCAGTAATTATTTTTTTTGTAACCAGTCCGACCCGGAACCAACCCGAACCGCACCGAACTGCGCTCACCTGGTAAAAGTATGGCCCACAGCACTGGAATTTGTTCCCGGGGACCAAGGCCAAAAATAAATGAATAAGCGGTCCAGAAACAAAAATAAATATGTGATATCAAAAATATTTATTATTATTTTTTAATTAATACTGTTCAATACTACTTACACGTGACTTAGCTACTGCCGCTAGAGCTAGTGTTTTTTTTTTATGTAAATACGCTTCCCATCAATAATTTTCACCGTGTGCGTACCTGTTCCAGGTTTTGCCTCGTGTTAGTTTTTTAATATCTCAAAATTTCGTTGCCTTTTGCCATCTGTCAAAGCTTTTTCATGTTTACGAATTAACTGAAAAGGTGTTGCATTGGCGTCAAAATGACGTTTTAGCGTCAGCTGTTTCATCCAATCATAGCGAACTACTATATCTAGGTCAAGCCAGAGAGCGGATTAAGTGGGTACATGGAGGTCCAATGTCGCACTAACTTTCCTTATATCGACGTAAAGAGGTGGTTTAACTAATTTGCTACAAGCTCGCCACTAATGCGACGTAGAAGAGTTACATGGAGGTTCTTGATGCAAATCAACGAATGTCGTCGTAAAAATAAGTCGACATAACAGTACGTCGCTCTAACGAACATCCATGTACCCTCGGTATATCTCTTGCTGCTGCACGGCACTTACGACCCAGCCCGCACGTCACCCACCCATTGTCACGCTGCTCCTGCTGTCGCATCGCCTAAATCTCCCTTCCTGGACCAGCGCACGCCGCCTCCCGCCCCGCTGGACCTGTCGTTCTTCCAGCAGGACCTTCAAGTCACCGAGGACTCTTACCGGGCCGCCAAACGGAACCTCCACCGTGCGACTCGCCCTCTCTCCGGACCAGAGCACGCCACTCGACCTGTCGTCCAATTCTCCCGGAAAGGCCTCATCATCAGCCGCAGTGTCATCGTACGTAACCGGCTACAGCACCCACGCGCAAGTCGGACGACACACTGTCGTTGCCCGCCCCCGCTGCCGAGAAGCACATCAGGTTCCCGGACGACACCCCCAGATGAATCCACCCTGTCGCTCGCAGCTCTTTTAAAAGTCTGTCGAGCAAACTGTCCCAGACTTCAGCCGCAGTGTCGTACGGGAAAACGTACATGACACCGTCCGTCACCTACAAGTCAATCTGATGCCGCCTCCTTCCTGCACGTCATCAGTACGCAACGCCCGTACCCAGGACTGGGTCTCGTCCACATCAAGCCACGGAGGGCACAGGTGTGCCGCTTCTTCTCCCCCGGCTACGGCACCCAAGCGCAAGTCAGACGAAACACTGTCATCGCGTCACCCTCTGTCGCCCGCCCCTGCTGCCGAGAAACGCATCAGTTTCCCGAACGACACCCCAGATGAATCCACCTTGTCGCACGCAGCTCTTTTAAAGACTGTCGAACAGATTATCCTAGACTGCTTCCTGTCAAGCCCACTAAGATGCCGGACGCCCCTTTCATGAACCGTGGCCAAACGACAGGCCCTGGGTTTTATCTCACGAGACAAAGACGTCAAGCCCCCGCTGCCTCCTGGGTCAATCAACGGCACTCCTAACATGTCTCCTCCGCAACGAAGGCCCCATACTAGACAAAGGCGATCCCCTTCTTCTCGACAAAGAACCTCCTACGCCATGCCCTGGCTGTGAAAACAGCTTCTACCGATCCGTCGGAAACGGCATCACTACTCCCACAACTTGGACACCTACCCGGACTACGAATTTGCTTGCAGCAAAATCAAGATGGATTCCAGGTCCTCGTTGTCAATATCCAAAAAAAAAAAAAACAGACGTCCCAACCTTCGTACTATAAGAAAATGATGCCCTCCACACGGCCATTAACGCGCTATGCGAAATGCTGTCGTCCGACGTCACTCCAGATGAGTTCGAGAACCTGTCATCCCTTATTCTCAGCTGTTAAAAGCTAACTTCGCTACTTACCACGAACTAAGCATCGAGAGCACTGTTCATCAACGCCCTTCTCCCCCACGACATGGCCCTGTCGTCTGCAAACAACCTAAACGTCTCCACACGTCACCGACTCAGATACCAACCGATCCATGAGTCAGAAACACTCTTCCGTCAGTTAAACCCAACACTTGCTCCTCACCTTGACGTTTCGAGAAAACCAAAGCCGCAAAAGCAAGCCACGTCTTCAATCCACCCGTTCTCGAAGAATAAACAAGCCAACCCCCGTCCCCCGGACGATTGGCACAAAGATACGATGTCATCAACCCCCATGCCACGCGAACGACGCTGCCGCCGACCAACACCGAAACCAGCAGCCCTTTCGGACCGACGCTCCTCGCTCCCACTCCGGTCAACGCTCCCAACAGAAGCGCACCGCCACCCCCGACTGAAGGAGCCGAGTCCCATCTCCCGGGGGCAGAAGCATCTACCACAAAACCACAATGAAGCCTTGTGCCTAACTGGTCTCCCTGTCGGGCCAGATTACGCCATTATTCCCCAGCCTGGCAAGAATTGACCACCAACCTGGAAACCCTTTCGATAATAAAACACGACTTTCGTCCGACGTCTCTATATCAACCACCGCTGTCGCCATCTTCTCTATGGGACTTACCCCAAACGACAACGTCGCTGTCGCACAAAGCATCGGAAACTACTGCATCAAAAAAAAAAAAACGATCACAGCATCTTATAACAAACATGAATTGAGTAAGAACATGAGTGACGACGCACGAAGTAAGTGCCATACCCACATCTTGGGCCCACTACAACGCCACCCCAATTGAAGAAATCCTGGCGGCAGCATCGTAGCGCCACCAATCCATCTTCACATATCATCATATGAGAGACATGACGAAGGACGAATCCGGACTACTTCGGCTGGGACCAATCGTCGCAGCCAGAACCGTGGTCAAACTCCTTTAAGCACTCAGAACGAAGCAGAAGCAAGATCCATGAGGGAAGCAAGTTCCATCCAGCCAGAAGCAAGACCCTCAAACAACGGTCCTTTTCAGGGACACCAATTCCCACGAAGAGACCAAATTCCTGTCAAGCCCAATTGTTCTGAATAAAGCGCGAATTTTTCTCTTGCAGATAAAGAATTCATGGGGGAAAGCCTGCTTGCATCCCGGGGCGCTCGGTCAGACGGTGCCCGCCACCAACTTTGACGACGTCAACACTGGTAATGCTAAAATTACCAGGTTAAGTTGTTTTGGCAAAAAAGAAAGAACATTTTGCGGCTCCCAGCCTGGCCGGCTAAAAATGGTTTGTTTTTGCCTAAAACATACTTAACCTTACTCCCGCCCTGCCTCCCCTCTCGAGTCACCGCCTGACACATTGAGAGTAAAATGAATGCCGATAGCATGCAGACTGTCGCTTTTATTAGGGAGGACCGCGCCGCGCACGCGCGGTGGGATATGCAAGCAGGCGTCTACAAATCGGAAGAAACCTCCAGGGGAACATCACATTCGAGGAATGTAATGCTAAAATTACCAGGTTAAGTATGTTTTAGGCAAAAAGAAACCAATTTTAGCCGGCCAGGCTGGGGGCCGGCAAAGTGTTCTTTTTATCATTTGTAAGTCCTTACAAGTCCTTGAAAAATTGAAAATGCAGAGCTTAGTCCTTGCAAGTCCTTCTTTTGATGTTCATACAATTTCTATATACACTTTCGAATTTATTTTCTTAAACTCAGTTGTATTTTGAACCTCTAACTTCTTCACGGCTGTATTCATAAAGTGGTTGGAAGTTTCATTCGGAAATCTTAGAAACCGTTACATGGCGTTAGAGACTGAAACAGCTAATAGCAAACTTTTGTGATGACCGTTTTAGGACTTGTGTGTCGTTATCTGGGATATAACTTGAAATCGGAGATAATTTTCAATATAACCGAAAATAACTAGACACAATTAGACCTGTAGTCTTTCCTTTACTGGTTGTTTCATGAGAAACAAAATTTTACGCAAGTGGGCAGCAAATCTTCTCACAGGTGATGGTGTGCTTGACATTTGCTACATATAAGTTCTTGAAAAAGTCCTTGAAAAAGTCCTTACAGGTCCTTGAAATCCGCTATGGTGAATTATGATCATTCCGTACAGCAGTTGTCATTTCGTTTTTTTAAGAGGGGGGGATGCCTTGCCTAGTAGATTAAATCCACCCAAAACTGGTGTAAAACGCCGCCAAGTTTCCCAAAAGGATTGGCCTTATTCAACCAGGAAAAAGCCACCAAGTTGTTAATCGCACCGACTAATAGTTCGAAAGTTAAATGAGAACTAGAAAATTGCTTCTCGCGGTAGCAAACTTAAAAGTTTTCTTTTAACGTCCAAAGTATTAATGGAAGCAGAATAAATAAAACTTAAATATTTAATGATAAAAAAAAGAGGCCGGGCGGGTAGAGGTAATGTATATTTTGATTTAGGCAATACCAAACGTCAACCAGGTTCCCCTGGTAAGTTTTTATATGCCGACGTTATGCACATTACCTGTCGTTTATTGTTAGCATGACCTCATCAAAAAGTGGTGGAGGGACCATGGTTGACAAGTACCCTTGCTGCGAGCCGGTGACCCCAGAATCTTGGATTCAGTAAACCGACAGTCATTCCGTAAGAGGAGGTTAGACGTTAACACGCTGCCTGGTGGAAGTGTTCTGTCTTCACTTCTCGCTTGGAGCAGTGCAGTAAGAATGATGTGAAAAAGTGAATATTGGGCATGTAGAGAAGGCGACCGGGTGGTGCCAGGTGTATAGGCGCAATAGAAGGAATTCCCGTACGTACAATCTAATGAAGAACCGTTGAAAACACAAGGGCCCACTAGGCGAAGGCTGTATGGGCGTAGTAGGGGAGTATAATGATGGAGAGAAACAGCTGGAGCAGATGGTCCATTTATTGTCGTAAATGAACACAGAAGGACGCGTTGAACTGTACACGGATGAAGTGGAAAATACAATTCTGGTAAGGCACCGGTTCCCCCAAACAGCAAACAAACAGCAGCAGAGTCGTGGGACGAAACCGGACCTCAGGGTAAACCCAAGAGCAGTGCCGGAGGCTGGATAGATGACGTAAAGAAAAAAGACAGTCCGCTGGTGCAACTGCATACTGGCGTGTGGACCAATCTGTGCTGTCCGGAAGGGCTAGTAGCGACGTCGTTACTACCGTGGTTTCCCTCAACAGGGTTATGAGCAGGAGAGGATATCAGCCCAAAGTGGGGTCCGTAGATTGGGAACCAAGTCTTAGAATCAGATGAACCTAAGGTGATGTACAGAAAAAAAAGGAAGGGGGGCACCGGGCCTGGTCATGGGCCCGAGTTCTGGGTTGTCAGAGGAGAAACAGGCGTCGTTTTGATGTTCGGGACAAGGTATGAGGGAGACAGACAGTGTTGGTTATGTCGTCTGTATACAGCCGTGTTGACAGACGGGTAGCGTATAGATTAAATAGCATCGGTACAGCGGTGCCCTTCAGTGTGCAGAAGGCCCATGGCCATGTGTGACCGTACACAGAAGCCAAAGGGAACCGTGGATGGGAATCCTTGTTCTTGAGAAAAGTGGATCGATAATGGTCCGTAGAAGAGGAGAGTGGGCACCAGGCACGGTTGTGGACCTGGCGCCGAGTTCTAGGTGGTAGCAAAGGGATAGAATATGGACTGATGTTCAGGTGATGATGCTGGCTTGTGTCATGAAACAAGAAGCGTCTTCGAGGAAGTACAGGGTGGACCGTTAACCGTGAGTTACGAAAAGAGGCTTCGGGCCTAGGCGCCGGCCCAGGTTTTCGAGTCTTGGTTGCTCGGACATATGCATATTTCGCCACAGCTGGTGGATGCGTGGTTACACGGGTGCTTGTGCTGTGGTGCACGAGTGTAAAAGAACCTGGGTGTATGGGCGCAGCAACAGATAATATGGGACTGGAAACCATGGTACAGCACCCGGTTGCTAGTAAACAGAAGTGAAGATTCAGCAGGCGGGCATTTGGTTACCCGGTCGTCCGGTTACCCTTGAGGAATGGTAATCCAAAAGCCTAAGGGAGACCGACCGGGATCGAGGAGGCAGAAGCAGGCGCAGGAGTAGGTTGAGGAACCAAAGTTTAAAAAAAAAAATGGGCGGTACCTGGAGCGGTGCATACTGCGAGTCTTGGCTTGAGACTGGCAAGGTGGAGACTTGAACAGACGGTTGGGTAGGTGGAACCGGTAATGCTGTTGGTACCGTTGAGTTAGGAGTCACAGTTGGACTGCGCTGCTTCGTTGGAGACAGGAAGAGAGGAGGGGTAGAGTAACTGTATATATGGGTGGTGATGAACGGGTAATTGGTCAAGCAGTGTACCGTAGTCACTATGTTGTATATTATAAAGAGGCACTGTTGCATTACTGTGCTTGGTGGAAGGAGACCGACTGGTAGAAGGAGTGGTGACTGGTTTATTTTTTTTTAAGACGGAACCGAAATCTGTTCATAGGGAAAAACAAACTGGGCTGTGGTCCGAACACCGAACCATGGGCACTTGTGAAGGAACAGAAGCTGTGGTGAAGGGAGGTGTACAAGCTTGAGTGTCAGACCTCAGGAACCAGTCCGAGGGACCAGGACGGATGAAAACGATGTTCAACGACACGCTTGACATTGTTGGAGGGCTGAAGCGGTGCTCAAGGCCTGTGTGTGTAGGTTGGTTTCCCCCCCCCCCCCCCCTTTTATCTTTGTAGGAACGCAGTTGTATAACTCAATGAAACAAATGAGGAACCGGCGGTGCTGCAGATGACTCAAAAAAGAAATGGACCGCAGATGCATCTGCATACAGGCGTGTCATCCGATCAGTGGCGTCATGAATGGTTAGCAGCGACATCGCGGTGTGGTCACCCCGAACAAAACCTCGTTTTGTACATTGACAAACCTCAAGTAGTGGCTGTGCGACAGTGGTTGGGGGAGGGGGGATGTAGTATCTTGTGATGATGTGACATGACGCAACCACGAAATCCCTAGAAAGTACTGAAAAGCCGGAAACCCAAAAAACCCGAGTCACGATCGGTAGAGGAGCCTATGATTGTGAATGTGTGTTGTGCGTCCCCTGGTGGTCCCTCAAGTCCGGGACCTGCACCTTTTGGCTGCCAGGTTGCCTCTGCTAGAATCTCTTGTCCGTCCCGTCCTCCAGTCGACGACAATGATTTGGTCATTGATTTAGCCTCGACAACCCCACTCCCCTGCAGCTTTGGCCCTTTCGCCTGTCGCTCCAGAGGACTCCTTTTACGACCAGGCTTCCAATTAGGACCTCAACTCGTCATGCTTGTTTTGATACAACCTACCAAGATGAATATCCTTCTGGTATTCTGCTGTCGGACCTTTTTAAAACAGTTGAAGACATCGTTCCCAACAGGTTCCTGTACAAAGCTAAAAATTGGCACATATGTCCAGGAAGTCTACCCGAATAATATACCGAAAGTCGCCAACAATCCCACCGCTGCTGCCGGCCGCCATCTTGGAAAATGGCTGCCAGAAAATTAATTTTCGGTTATATCTCCAGACCTTATCATATTTAGAAAAAAATTCTGTAGGGCAAAACTAGTAGGCAATTAAATTTCCAACAAATTTGGTCCTATTCATATTTCTTGTAGGATGAACAGTTCATTTGTAATATATGTTCATACTATCGGCTGAGTAAAGCAAACAACTCTTCCTAAAAATAAACAATATTTCTTGCAGGGGTTAAAACATTGAGAAGAATCTTTTCTGCGTATTAAGGTAGGATTTATGAATTAAAATAAATTTCCATGGCACTAATTAATTGGTATTTATCATTGTTAGGCCTCTTGCTACGACATAGGGTTCATCATCACTATCTAACTGGTTTAACCTTGGACAAACACAACAGGCCGTCCTACAAATGCCCCAACCGGCTCCGACACCCTCTCTTGGACCTTCGTCCGACAGACCCCAGACTACCAATTTCTTCCTTCCCTTCGAGACCCGTTGTCGCCACCCCCCACTACGGGTCCCTCAAGAACATATCCTCTTCCACCAACACCAATTTCGACACTTCCGACCTCACGCTCCACACCAACTTGTCCGAGGCTGGGGACTCTCTCACCACTAACATCACGGACTTCCCAATCCATTCGTGTTCCCTTTGGCAATTCGATGACGCCGAAACCTTCACACCTATGCATCCCCTTATGACGCAAATTTCAAATCACAGGACGTCAGAACTACCCTGTGATCTCTGCCGCCACAAAGCGAAGGGGTACCATTTCGTGATCCACAACACCCCCCACTAAAATGTACGGACCTGCGTCTCGGCCTTGGGTCCCACATCACTAAATCTTAATTTAAATCCTGGCTTCCGACCAACCCAAGACCGCTCTCAAAATTACGTCACTACTTATTAATTGACAATGTGAACTTAACCTCCGCACAACCATGTTTATTCCGTTCACCACTGTGCTCCAATCCAAGCCTTGTGATCTTCGCCCTTCAAAAAAAAAAATAAAATAAAAGAGGAACAATAAATCTTCAAACACTACTTTCAAAGACCTTGGAACTCATCAAGCCACAAACTGTGATGTCATCACCAAGTTTCGACATGAAAAAGTAATACACAAATTCTCTTATTTTCATGCCTCCTTCTTTTCCTCGGTTTTTTCTTTCAAAAAAAAAAATGCGTAAACTTGTAGAGGAAACTGTCTCGTTTTGCCCGGGAACTATCCTCCTTCCACCCATTCCAGACGAGACACCAATGCCGGCCTCAGCACCCCGGGGTACTCAGCCAAAGGTACCCGCCACCTAATTTGACGAGGTCAGCCTGTCAATGCTAAAATTGACAGGTATTGTACTTTGTAGCATAAAGAAAGAACATTTTGCCGGCCCCCAGCCAGGCCGGCTAAAAATGGTTTCTTCCGCTGAAAAGTACAATACCTTCAGGCCCACCCTGCCTCCCCTCAGGTGTCACCTTTGACAAAACTTGAGACATAGAGATGGCAAACCCACGAGAGTTTCCATTTTTATAGGGAGGATCGCGCACGTGCGATCGGATAGCTGAGGCGGCCATCGAGAACTTCAATCTCAAGGCAAGGACAGCATCGTTGAGACAACAATGCTAAAATTGACAGGTATTGTACTTTTCAGCAAAAGAAACCATTTTTAGCCGGCTTGGCTGGGGGCCGGCAAAATGTTCTTTTTTTTTATTTAACTCCTAAAGCCGAGTCTCAATTAATAAACAAGGTTTGATTTTACCTGATCTTTCATGTCCCAAGCTTTGAAAGCAATGATGTAACCAGCAACAGTACGAGTGGGAACGAGAGATAAACGGGTGAGGTTGAACAAAGTTGGAATTAAAGTGAGAAAACGTACGGGTCTTGAAATTTGCGAGCAAATTCGCGTAAACAAAACCCAGAGGTAGGATGTGTAGTACAGTGAAAAATGACCAGACCATACTTCCCTTCCATCTGTTTTGAAGGTTCAGGACTTGGGAGTGTGGTTCGTAAACAGTCTTAAATCCTCCCTACATTGCCATAAGATCTGCACGCAGGCATACCGTCGGGTTGCAATGGTCAACCGGTGTTTTACTTCTGGTAATTGGTCTACCAAGGTTTGGGCTTTCAAAGTGTTTGTGCGGCCACTTTTAGAATATGCAACACCAGTCTGGTCTCCTCACTTACTAGGTGATATCGACCGCCTTGAGGCTGTCCAACGCAGATTTACGAAGGGACTTTCGGGATTCCGTGACCTTTGCTACTCTGAACGCCTTAATAAGGCTGGTCTGGAGGTACTTGAGTTACGCAGAATCAAATTTGATTTAATCTTAACCTACAAGATCCTACACCATCTCACATCTGTCAGCCTCCCCTTTTTTGATTTTGCGCCTTGTATTGGTTGAACGAGGGGTCATAGCTGGAGACTTGCAATGTCAACCTTGTCTACAAATTCTCGCCGAAATTTTTTTTCGGTGCGAGTTTTTCGTGTTTGGAACGCTCTTAGCGAGCTTACCGTAAACCAAAACACGTTGCAGGGATTTCGTCGCCACCTCAACATGGAAAATCTTCAACCATTCTTGAAGTGTTCTTGGCCCGAGAGTACTTAATTTTTCCCCATTACTCCTCATTTCATGGTATGGTGTTAGTGGCTCACCGCCCTTCCATGACCCTCCCACCCCTAGGGATGGCAAAGATTA
Source organism: Lithobius niger (assembly GCA_023313725.1). Classification (NCBI taxonomy): domain Eukaryota; kingdom Metazoa; phylum Arthropoda; class Chilopoda; order Lithobiomorpha; family Lithobiidae; genus Lithobius; species Lithobius niger. The sequence goes on from JAHWFP010002700.1 coordinate 83,679, forward strand.
TTATTATTATTATGTGTCATTCAAAGCCAATATAAATCACAGGAAAGCTGTACTACAAAACGTCAGCAGATGGTCAGCATGGAGGATTGCCAGAAAAAAAAATATAAGCAACATGCACGACAATTTCTGCAAGGAGTAAGGGCTGGAAGAGGCAGAAAAAAGAAGAGAATGAGCCCGGATATTGGAAAAAGAAGATGGAGGCGAAGGCAGCGAACACTTCCAGAAGACCCAAGAAGGAGGAGGCCACTATACAACCGTCAGCAATTGGAGGGAAGGCAAACCAGACACCATACAGCTCGAGGTACCCAGTCTGCCCCCCCTCCTAAGATGTCGCCTCAAGAACATCCACTGTGGTCAATGTCAGAAGCGGCAACGTCACTCAAGGGAGAAGTCACAACACAACGTACCACCAAGGCCTTCTCCGAAAGTTGCAATAGCAGAGAAATGCACGCAAGCTCAGTTCCTCGCCAACAGCATATTGCCACACAAGTGTGGACGGGGAATTCGGAAGAAAATATTTCCCGAATCGCCCACCATGTCAAGAAAGTTTGAGGATTCGGACCTACAAGGATATGAACTCCAACTGGGTGCACCAAGTCACCCAACGGCGGAAAGAATGAAGATATGGTATGAGTACGATGTCCAACCACCTTTGCCGTATCCGTTGGGTAAGGTGATGCCAACCATTGCTTCAGAAATGTCCACCGAGGGCGCAACCGAAATTTCTGTCAGTTAGGCTAGCCTTACCCCCGGAATGGTAGAAATCAAACCATCAACTGCAACACAAGAGTTGGAAGATGAAAAGTTTCTAATTGGTCCCGATGACATCGCGGATGTGGTAATGTCAGAAAGTAGCGTAACTGAAGAGTCAAAATAGTAGACATCGGAAATAATAAACTTTGAATGTTCCCCCCCCCCCCTCACCCCCCATTTTGCAAGTAAAAAAAAAGATAAAAAGTATAAACGTATGCGGATGCATATAGGGAAAAAAACACAAAAACAAGTAGAAATAAATTGAACAAATAGAGTACTTAAGAGAAACAGAAAGCAATACTATGCAGAATTTAAATGCAACAAAGGCATAACTTCAGAACTCGGTAGAAATTGCATGAACTGTTCATAGTACGAAATAACGTGGAAAGAAGAGAACCCGTTAAAATGTGATGAATGGACATAGGTGCCGGAGCCGCGGGGGCCGGTGGGGCCATGGCTCCACCACTTTTGCAGTTTAGTCTATTTGGCCCCACCACTTCTTATATTAGAAATCGCTCTATAGTAAGCTTGCATTGCTAGTCTGGCTTATTTGTATTGTTTTGTCCAGTGAATGGCCATTAAAAATAATTTGTTAGTTTATGTTTCAGTGACTTTACATATAGTTTTAGTTATTTAGGCTGCCCAAGTCGGCGACACGCATAAAACTAAGTGAACTGCTTGCGTGTCTTGACGTAGGCTTTTAGCGCCCAGCCACTGAGCTGTTGGCTGTACGTTGCCTGACGTGACTTTCTGAACTCACCGAAAGCACCCTTGCACATCGATGTAAGCTAATACACATCACGTATTGATTAGAAAAGCATTTACGAGGGTGATGGTTTGGTAGTACTAGTAATGAAAATTAAAGAAATTGTGAAAAGTTTATTGTGGTTTTTACATTAGACAGCCAAAACCGACCATCCACGACACGGCATCTTCCCGATAAAAAAAAAATCAGTCTGGGGCCCAGCTCCACTCAGTATCGTGCATATAATTATGCAAACGCATTATTTTCACGTTTTTATTAATCGGTTAAAAAAAAAAACACCCTTGGGATCTGTTTCCATGTGTATGTCCAGATTACAGACTTGATAAAAAAAATTCCGGTGGGGCGGGGTGGATTTCGGAACATGGCCCCACCACTTTTTTAAGGCTTGAGGCGCCTCTGTGAATGGAGAACATTACACAAACACTACTGATAGCAAAGTGTTGATAGGAAGAAAAGAAGGAAGTTAAGTGTTATAAACATGGAAACAGTTTTGGTCGACAATGAAGCTAAAACTTATTGTTGTACAGTGTCAGCTCTGCACATTTGGTGAACACAGTGGAAAGAAACTGTTTAAGTGTGATGATCACGAACCTTACTGTGGTGTACAGAAAATCAGACCGGTAAGACACAATTCACATGTGTGAATATAGAAGAATGGTTGTTATTGTAAATTGTGCATCGTTATGAAAATTGTCGTGGAATGGGAGAGGGATTGACGTGCATGAACATGTTAGCAATGTTTCATTAAGAGGCTTTATTTGCAGGCCAAATGTCGAATTTGGTATTCATTGTATAGCATTTAAGAAATCAGGAATAAATCTGCTCACCACGAAATAACCACGAACCAAACTTACTGTTGGTTAGGTGATGCATAATATTACCTAGGCAAAAACTGCCTTGCTAAATATGCACATTTTATTCCCATTGCGAAACCAACAGTATAGCCAAGTACGGTGCACACAAACTAAACCAAAACTGAGTCAGTCATTTTTACGAGCATTTGTTTACTTTAAGTTGACTTATGGTTCAACAAAAATTGAATTAAAAAAATATTATGAAGCTACTCATGTCTGGTACTATTCGGGGCTAGGATATTGCCAAACGGCTTACATGTTTGGCAATACGCAACTCACGGACACAGCACTCCATGGTACACCTTACCGTTAACACGGCTGTTGCGTGCTACAAACTACCGTGCACACACGGGAGTTGGACAAGCACCAACAGCCAGATGACGAGTGAGTCCTATTGTTCAACCAGTTGGAACCGGATTGCACCTGCTAGCCAGCCACGTGACATTAAGCCTTAGGCAAGACCCATTGTTCTCAGTCCGTACAAATACTGGTGGCCGAACGACGGCTCGTCAGTTGGTGATGGAGGATGGGAGGGGGAGGGACAAAGAAGACGAAACATTTTTGTTAAAATTTGTTCTACTTTAGCAGGGGCCCGGCGAAATACTGCCAACTCCCTCAGCGGGATCCCCGGAAGCTGAAGCATTTTACGCTATTTGAGGGCCTATTTTCTGCTTTCCGAGTCACGTTTGCACCAAGCGAATTTCGGATGTTTTCGTAAACATTCTTTAGCATGAGAGGTCCTAAAAACCTAATTGTGCCAAAATTCTATTTTTTTTTATACATTTCATTTTAATTACAAATTTAATTAACTGATGAATTAAAATTGTTTACGCTTGTGGACCCAATACTACTTGTTCTCTTCCCGCTTTCCCCCCCCCCCCCCCATCCTCCGGTGTCGCAGGGTTACGCTGTAGCGGGCAACGCAGAAAGGTTACATCCCAAAGAAGAAGAAAAAACAAAGCCTTAAAAGAATCGGTGAAAAAAGGGCACTAAGTCCATCTAATACGACGTAGCCGATGCCTTTTTTTGAAAAGTTGCCTTGCTAAATATGCACATTTTATTTCCATTGCGAAACCAACAGTATAGCCGAGTACGGTGCACACAAACTAAACCAAAACTGAGTCAGTCATTTTTACGAGCATTTGTTTACTTTAAGTTGACTTATGGTTCAACAAAAATTGAATTAGAAAAATATTATGAAGCTACTCATGTCTGGTACTATTTGGGGCTAGGATATTAGCGTTATATTCCCACTAATTTAAACCTCATGTTTGGGACAATTTGTTAAGCACTTGTCTCGTATTAAAAAATATATATATTATAAATACCCAAAGGTTTAAAATTAAATATTTTAAATTTGTTGTCTTTGTTATTAACGGTGTTAATTTTTAAATTCATCTCTTGATAGTACCTGCAAACACAAGAGTTTTAAACATTGGGTAGGCCTATTTGTGTTTAAACCACGGCTGTGACGTCAAGCTAACTCAACGCCATGCTAAATTTCCGTAGGTTAAATCCCGTCAACCGTGAGCGGAAGTGTGCGTCATTGCAAAAAGTGTGGGTTATCAAGTTACCCCACACTTTTGCCGATAAGCCACACTTTTGCTGATAACTCAAAACTTTTGACACTTCCGGATCACGCGACGGGAACGCACACACAGCCAAAATTATACAGCGTTGAAAACCGTAACGCAATGAAAACGTAGAAAAGGAATTACTTAACCTGCCGGGATATCCCAAATGAAATCCTTAACCTGCTAACGCTCACATGTCTGACTGGCCCATTCCAAGTTTATTCCCTCCGTCTAACTCTTCCCTCCCCCCCCCCCCCTCCACAACCTAGAATGGAATGACCTTCATTCCTACCGGTTCACCTATTAGGCTATTACTGGTGATTTGAAACAGTTCTCAAACTACAAACGCACAAAAAGAATTACTTACCTTGCCAGAATGTCGGCACAATGTCCCTGCTTCCCTGCTATCCCTGCTTCCTCACATATCGAAGTTTATTCTTTCCGAACAGACCGAGCGAGCTAGCTTACCAGCCAAACTTTCAGAAACGACGCGTCGTCGAACTCCCACCCACCCCCTCCTTCCATAAACTTGATCGTAGCCTACAGTCTGCCTACCTGCAAAAGGAATCGTCGAACACCCACCTCCCCCTCCACAAACTAAAATGGAATGACCTTCATTCATTTGACATAAGGTATTACCAGATTCTTGAAGCAATTTTCACAAACACAAAACGTTTTAATTAAATAAGAATTAGCTTGACGTCCCAACCGTAATTTAAATAATTTATTGTTTAAATCGAGCGGTTATCAATTTTTAACCAACGGGTGCGATTATTGGCCGGTTCTCGTATGCAAATGGTCTCGGGCTCCGCCCTCGACCTATTTGCATACTCGAGCCGGCCAATAATCGCACCCGTTGGTTAAAAATCGATAACCGCTCGATTTTAACCAATAACTATTACTTATTTAAAACTGTACACTTTACTAGCTAGCCTAATTTTTCATTTAATTCAAAAACCTGAAGATATAAATAAATTGTAGCCTACCTTGATTAATTTCGTATTACACCCAGTAGCAGCTGCTATTTTTTCTGCCATTTGCCAGTGCAGGTATATTAAATGATAACGCAACTTTTACGTATCAAGGACCGCGATAGCGTTCCTTATGTAAGCCTCAGCATGAACCTCAACGTTAAACGTCAAACTTTGAAATCTTTAGTTTTGCCCAGACCTGACATACACTGGGGGTACATGGAACTTGCTAAAGCGATGTGACCAATGAAATTCGGTATTTGAGGGTCGTCTCGTAACTATTTCACTGCATTACAAATTTTAATGGCTACAATCGAACCGTTTGGCGTTCACAGTATGGCCATTTCTTGTTGTTGTTACATCCATCACCTGGAGATCGAATCACTGAACCGATTTTCAAGTCCTATAGCTTAAAACGTAGGTATGGACAATGCCTAGGGCCGTTTGAATGCTGTTTTAATGTGACTACAATATTCTTGTGACGGAAAGCCAAATGGGCTAGAAATTGTACTCTAACCTATAGATCGAACCAATGAACCGATTTTTTTATTTTTATAGCTTAAAATGTAGGTATTAACAACGACCAGGGCCTTTTGAACACGATAGTAATATGAGTGCAGTATTCTAGTAGGCAGAGCATTTATCATTGTAGAGCACTGGGCAGAAATCATTAAGTGGAGTATGCCTAAATTCTTCCTGATCACGCTAAAAATATGAAATTTGGTGCACAAGTCATTCTTAGAAGCACAAATAGAATCAATCATGGAACCCCCATGATATACCCCCAAGGGCCCCCTGTGTCCCCTCCGTTAGGCTTGAACAACAAATTCTAGCAAATCGACCTAAAAGCTTGAAATTTGATTCACACTCATCGAACTCAGTAGAAATCGAACCAGCCATGGAACCCCCATGAAATACCTTCAAAGGGTCCCAGCCCCCCCCCCTCTCCCTTTACTGAGGTTTGACCAACAAATTCATGCAGATTGAGCTAAAAGCATGAAATTTTGTACATAAGTCATTCATAGCAGCATAAATCGAAACAGCCATGGACTCTCCATGAAATATCCCTAAGGCCCCCGGCACCCCGTCCCCCACCAGCATTCCCTGTGTCCCCCCTGAGGCTTGACCAACAAATTCTTGCAAAACGAGCTAAACGCATGAAATTTGGTACACAAATCATTCTTAGCATTACAAATCAAACCAGCCATGGAACCCGCATTAATACCGCAAAGGGCACCCCAGTACCCTCCTCTGACCCCTCCTCAGGGCCGGATTTAGACCTTGCGGGGCCCGGGGCATTTCAGGTCCGATGAGCCCCTCGAACTCATAAATTACTACACGCAACAAAAAGCACAATTCACTTAATTTACACAATTTCCCCATAAAGTTACTTATGGGATTTATGCCAAGCAAGTAGCAAGTAGCAAGGTAATCTCGTCAGGCATAACCTCCTGAGTATCGCAGTATACACAAGCACGTAACGTTACAAGATGGCCAACAAAGTGAATTACTCTGCAAGCTATGTGAGGGGATTCTAGCAACCATGAGCAAAACAAGCTACAGCCCATATCAGCGTTCTCGTCTTCAAACCCAGTGAACGCTGGTTCGTATCCTGCAGCTGACCTAATTACCACACGGGAAAAAACTGTTCCACTTTAGTTCGGGTCTCAGAACGTTATACAATGGTTTACTTGCAGGCCGTAGCGAAGGGTGCTTGGTTGGGGAGGGAGGGGAAAACCTCCCATTTTGCCAACTCATGTTATGATTTTGCAAACTGGTTAAAAAAATGACAGCAGTGCTGTCGGTAAAGTACTTGACTGGCGCCGACAGATCCAGTTAGCGCTGAAGCTCCCCCAGCGGGGTCCGGAGCTAAAGTATTTTACGCTATTTTAGTGCCTGTTTCTGGCTTCCAGCGAGCACAGAAGCAACAAATTGTCAAGTAAATTTTGGTGATTTTTTTTATTCCTTCTTTAGGATAGTAGGTTTCGTAAAAATGTAATTGTGACTAATCAGGTTTTTTTTCCAGATTTTGTTTGGCCAAATTAAATTAAAACCGAGTTCAGTTTAAAATTATATAAACAGACCAGGCGGCCATTGATTATTCGGTGTTGCTTAAACTGTACGCTTTGGACCTTAAGGCTGTAATAAATGGCGACAACTGCTGTGTGCAAGTATGGACTGTAGGGAAGGGGGCAGGGGATCGGAGGCAGAAAATTTTTTTATGGACTATCGAAATGTGAAAAATAATGAAATATTATTTTCCAGCTTTATACCAAACGAATAGGCTTAGAGGTATTAGTATAAAAAACTTTCATATTTTGAAGCAACATCATGCTCCAGTTTTTAAAAAATGGAGCGGCAAAAGCGCAAGCAATGGTGAAATCTTGTATTCAGGTTTGTCCAAAACAACTTGAGGCATTATTCAAATCAATATGCTCCAATTTTATTTTTTTCCTTGATTCAGGGGATCTTAGGGTAATTTTTGTCCTCATTTCGAGGCCTTTGGGTCCCTTTTGTCCTTTAATCTGGGATCTTACGGACTCTTACGGTCAAATTATGGACCTTCGAAATTTTTTAATATTTTTTAACTAGTTTCAGTTGGAAAATGTAGTTGTTTCTGCATTAATACAAATTCAAATCGTAGTGGCGCTAGGTTAACAAAAAAAGAACTACAGAAAATCAAACAGTTAACTCATTTTTCAAACTCAGTTTTTAATTTTGCTAACTGTACCAGATTTTCATGAAGTTAGGATTTAGTTCACGTTTCTGTTTTAATTAAAACCATGGCACTAATGGGCTAGCAACTGAACTACGTCTAGCTGAACTAGAACTGAACATGAATTTTTGACAGTATTTTTTATGTCACAACTTCAGACGGCGATAACTTGACAGAAGTCTTTACGAAGTTTTGTTTTATGCAGAGTTTGTTGATAGTTCTGCTTTACCGAAAATTCGAAGAAACGTTTTAAATCCTGGCAGTGATGTTGCGTTTTGGTTTATTAATGTATCAGTAATTTTTCTACCCTCCTAAAATACCAGTTAGGAATTGCTCCACACTGGAACCCTTCTGAGCGTCACTGTCTAACAAAAGAACTATAGGAAGTAAAATAGCCAAATCAATTTTTACTTTTGCCAACTGTGAACGATTTTCGCGAAGTTAATCGTTATCACGACTTCAAACTACTTCAAACTCGGCTGGGATACAGTTTCGTGCATATTTTGTTTTCATTTTCTACATTATCTATGATACTTTTAAGTCATGGTGGTGACATAGCAAACAAACCGGCCGAGTTAATTTTCAGTTAAGCCAACTACGCAAATTTTCGCGGAGCTTCTTTTTCCACACTGGATACGGCCAAGCGCTCACAGACTGCTTACCAGTCGCCTGGATATGAGGAGAGCTGCAAGGAAGCAACCAGAAACCTTCGGGGGTAGCGTTTCAGTTACTCCCACGCTACACAGAAGTCCTGTGAATACTAGTATACAATGTATTTTAACCTTTACTTTCAAACTGACCGAATGATGATAATAATTAACCAGTACTCACGGAAACAGGAACTCCCTGATGCGTGGCCAACAAATTATTGCAGATCGAGCTAAAATTATGAAATTTGGTGCACACATCATTCGTAGTAGTATAAATCGAACTAGCTATGGAACTCCTTCGAGATGCTAACCAAGGCACCCTAACGCCGCTCACCCTGCGCCCCCTCCCTGAGGCCTGATCAACAAATTCTTGCAGATAGTGCTAAAAGAATGAAATTTGGTGCACAAGTCATTGTTAGCAGTATAAACCAACCTAACTATGGAACTTCCGTGAAATCCCCCAGGAACTTTCAGTGTTCCTCCCACCACCCCCTCCCTAACTATTCCCACTCCATGATGCTGATACACAAAAAATTCGTGTAATGTTACTAAAAGCAAGCATTGTGGTACACCAGCCATTCTCATTCTTAGCAGTAGAAATCGAACCAGCCATGGATCTCCATGAAATACCGCCAAAGCCTCTCCTGTCTCCTCAACCCCCTTCCCCCCGTGCAGCATCGATCACCAACAAATTCTTGCTGAAGGCACTGAAAACATGCATTGTGGAGGCTAGCAGTAGAAATCGAACAACATACGGAACCTTATAAGATACACCCAAGGGCCCCTAGTGCCTACCTGTGTCCTCGCCATGAAGCTGATGACCAACAAATTCTATTTCGATTTGTACTGCTAAAATAATAAATTGTTCACCAATTCAGGTTTTAGTACGATCAGCAAGAATTTGTTTGTCAATAACTTCATAGAGGTGAGTGTGGTGGGGGCACAGGAAGGGGCCTTATGGGTATCTAGAGGGGTTCCATAGCAAGCTCGATTTATAAGCTAAGAATTGACTTGTGTATAAAATTCCAGGCTATTAGCTAGATGTGCATTATTAGCCCAAATTCTGGCCTTTAACAGCAGTACTTCACCAGAGGATCGAACCAATGAACCGATGCTGAAGTTTCATAGGCTAAAACGTAGGCATGAAGAACGCCTAGGGCCTTTTGAATGCTATTTTAATGTGGCGACAATTGATGTTGTTCTTCTTGTTGGGGAAACTTTGTTCTCACCTAGAGATCGAACCAAGGAACCGATTTTCAATTTTTATGTCTTAAAATTGAGTATTAAAAAGGCTCTCTTATAACAGTTATTTTAAGGTGATTGCAATATTCTTTTTTTTTTATATTCTTGCAGGAACAAGGAAAAAAAAAGATATCAGTATTGAAAAACGCTTAAGCGTATAAAATATGGACGTAAACCTTAAAGCTCTAAAGGGACAGATATTAGAAAAAGACATGTTAGCCATCAGCGTTGCACTACTTACGTGTGAGAGAAGCTCCAGCTTGTTTTTTGGGACCCTGGAGATTCTTTTACACGTATTAGTGCGATGCTGATGGCTTACATGTCTTTTTCTAATATCTGTCCCTTTAGAGCTTTAAGTTTTTTAAGGCTTACATCCGTATTTTATACGCTGAAGCGTTATTTAATACCAATTTCGTCTTGCAAGACGTTACAACGACATTCAGTATTTTATACCTGCGAGCCACTCGATTCGCCGACAGCCTTCTGCTCGTCTCCCCCCCCCCCCCACTTCCCCGCCTACGCTCGCCCCCGATCGGTGTGCCCCTGCTTGAAATCGTAAAGTAAAAAAAAAATTTTCTACCACCACGAAACCTTTCGGTTATTGCGACTTATAGAAGCGCAAGTTGTAGGAATCTACCACTACACGGCAGCACAGTATGAATGTTATATCGATCCACGTTGCGTCGGCAAGCTGTGAGCTGCTATACTCCCACGCATACGTTGCTCCAGAATCACCGAGTCGCTAAAAGATACGTTTGAATGTAAGTATTTTACAGTATAAGACTTAACGTAAATACGTATCTTAACCATAAGCAATGTAGTCCTAATCTGCTGTTAATTGCATCTTATTCTGTCATAAGGGAATGTAGAGAAATCCCAAAGATGTCTGTTTTTTCTCAGCTCAAATGATGCGGCTTCTTGCCTCCTCATCTTTTAGTCAGTGCTGCAGATAGATCAACTTGCAGCATCCCTCCCACCATAGATGTGTTTGTATTTCGTTCAGCGTCCGTTGATGGCGAATTTATATTTGTTTATTTTTTCTTGGCAGATGTTTTACAGATATTAAAACATCATGGATATTGAAACTGGATTTAAGGCATCCGCCACCTGCGATGCGACGTCCGCTGGTAAGATGAGATTTGTGTTTTAAAATTTGTTTTAAAATTAAAATGTTATCATATTGCAACGTGCGAACAAACCACACATAACCGAATGCGGTTTTTTTTTTGTAGCGTAAATCGCCCTGGCAAAGATATGGCCCATTCTTCGTAAATGGTTTAAAATTAGAAATTGTGAAATTACCTTACAGCTTCCCCCCACCCCCCTGTAACTTGTTTATTTCACAATTTCTGACATTAAAGCTTTTTAGATCGTATTTTTTCTGCTAGAAATTGATTATAAGCTTCATACATTCAAGGAAATTATTGTTTTATCCCCTTACTAAATT